>CM026396.1:625697-674649 GCA_014843695.1 Archivesica marissinica
AATATCAGGGTGCATAGGGGGAATAGTATTGGGGTGCAGGGTGCATAGGGGGAATAGTATCAGGGTGCATAGGGGTATTAGTATCAGGGTGCATAGGGGGAATAGTATCAGGGTGCATAGGGTGAATAGTATCAGGGGATAGTATCGGGGTGCATAGGGGGAATAGTTTAGGGGAATAGTATGGTGGTGCATAGAGGGAATACAGACCTCGGTATCTTTCTTCTTGCCAGAGTAGCCGACGATAGTGCCCACGTCCAGAGGCAGGTGGCATGTCCGTCTACCATCAGATAAATTATGAATGTAAAGTTGGTTCTGAAATACAATACAATATGTCTACATGCATGTAACTATGTATATCAACATACAGTCTACATCCGTAATGTCGAATTCAACAAAATACTTCGACATAACCGAAGTCCGACTTAGCGAAATTTGATATAAACGGAGCCAATGTACAATGATAGTGTATGAAACGGGACTTTGATCCGACTTCCGAGATAACCGGAGAATTCGACATAACCGACTTTGACATAACAGTTGCAGACTGTACTTATTTAAAAGTTATTGACATTTCAAACCAGATTAATAGCAGGGTTTAAAAAAGTTTTTCCAGTTCTGGACGAATTATTAGCTTGGCAGACCAATTCTAAGAACTACAAAATCAGCAGATGTGGTCAGTACTTTCCACCCCAAAAACTCAAAAAAGTAAATAAATTGGCCCTACAATATTGTACTGTAGATAGTTTATACAAATTTATTTTAGCTCGATTGCGAAACATGTTTTTACAACTTATATTAATCACTCTCGAGACCTCATTCCTGATGGAATCCATCGCCACGAGGGAGAGAGAAGAGGCAACGTGGAATTTAAATGCCGTGCCTAAGGGCACAATCGTAACGGCTCCAGTGGGGCTCGAACTCCGGACCTTTCGCACCTGAAGCGAACGTGCATCCACTGCGTCATACAGTGTTTCTCGCAGCACTGGTAATTCAGTTAAGCCGTGACTATGAAAAATCCTTTTTTCCGGTTTAGAATAGGCGTTGACTTCACAAATCTGTGGCCAAAACAATTTTACTGGCATGAAAATCAAGTTTTGTGAAAACACGGATATTCCGCATCTATTTTTAGACGTGCACCTGTTATGAGAAGTGCATGTTATCGAATGAAACGGCCATTTTGGATGATCAAAGGGACATCACTCTCATTGATTTCTTCTCCACATACTGAGCTGGGATCTTTAAAGCGACATTACATCGCAAAAAGCAAATAAAAAGTATAAATGCATTGCTACTACACATTCTTCTGAACATATTCGAACACTAACATTGAATCAATAAAAAGTATTTTTGTGGTATACAAACTTTCAAAAGTGAAAGTAGGATTTCATATAACGGTCATCCACGCTCCTGAATTGACGTTTGTTGTCATTGAAGTTAATATAAACACGCGATACTTTCGTTTAGAGATAATTTAATTAAGATTAGTCTACAAATAAATAGGCACACATGTGAGATATCACGGTAAATATCCACCATAAGTTATGGTCCATAACTCGTGCTATTCAGGATAAACACTTTGTATTACGCATGAATGTCCACCCTATTTACATTATTTTGTTATGTCAACAAACCGGGCATACAACGTTTCTTTATTTATTGAAATACTCAGTTTTTGAAGCAAATATTTTTTTAAAAAAAAACCATATAATAGCAAATTGCATTCTGCAGACATTTGCGTTTTCACCAATGTAGTGTCGCTACCGTAAAAGAACGTAATTTTTGCATGTAATACAATTGAACTGTGTGCATCAACATAAAACAAGTGCATCGTATTTCAGATCAGATGTCAAATTAATGGCGTTTATATATGCTTTATCCAAACAGATACATATGGTTTCGGCCAATTTTGGCCTCCCTAACATGTACGTCATACATGTATTTTTTTGTATTTTTATTAGGGATGGCAACGAATGTTCGAATATTCGAATATTAAAACCATATTCGAATATTAAAAAAAAAATTCAAATCAAATTTTAATCAATTGCAGTTAAATCATAACTTAAAAGGATATATGTTTGTTTAAATTTCAATTAATTAAGTTTCGAAAACAAAGAATGACCCAATGCGTGCCCGAAGGTGCGAAATGTCATCGCGATTTGGTTCCAAATAACAAAGGAGGGTGATGACATGTTGTTCACACCTTACAGGGGTCACTAATTGATTAATGCAGTCTATTTGACGGGACACAAACTGAGAAGCATTTGTTTTACAGGTACTAACTGTAGTGGAAATAGAAAGTTGGAGAAATTTGCGAATATTCGAATATTCGTTCGGAAGACCATCCGAATATTCGAATATCACAATCACCATTCGTTGCCATCCCTAATTTTTATATTTTTTTTTATATTATTTTATGACATACAAACAGTTTTCACCAATATACATGTATTATTAAGCGTATTTAAGATATTGAAGTCCAGTCTATAATACTGACCTTGACATCAGACAATTTTGGCACCCTAGCATGTGCCTATTTAAGATATTGAAGTCCAGTCTATAATACTGACCTTGACATCAGACAATTTTGGCACCCTAGCATGTGCCTATTTAAGATATTGAAGTCCAGTCTATAATACTGACCTTGACATCAGACAATTTTGGCACCCTAGCATGTGCCTATTTAAGATATTGAAGTCCAGTCTATAATACTGACCTTGACATCAGACAATTTTGGCACCCTAGCATGTGCCTATTTAAGATATTGAAGTCCAGTCTATAATACTGACCTTGACATCAGACAATTTTGGCACCCTAGCATGTGCCTATTTAAGATATTGAAGTCCAGTCTATAATACTGACCTTGACATCAGACAATTTTGGCACCCTAGCATGTGCCTATTTAAGATATTGAAGTCCAGTCTATAATACTGACCTTGACATCAGACAATTTTGGCACCCTAGCATGTGCCTATTTAAGATATTGAAGTCCAGTCTACAATACTGACCTTGACATCAGACAATTTTGGCACCATAACATGTGCCTATATAAGACATTGAAGTCCAGTTTACAATACTGACCTTGATATCAGACAATTTTGGCACCATAACATGTGCCTATTTAAGATATTGAAGTCCAGTCTAAAATACTGACCTTGACATCTTCGAGGTAGCATAACACCAGCTTGTTGCTATTGACAACGCCGACCCATTCCAGAACATTCTTGTCCTGTTCTTCTACCAGCGTGCTCCAATTGTCCTTCAATAAAAGCAAGGTCATCAAAAGTTAAACTTTATTTATTTTACAACGATTTGTGAACTTATATTAATCACTCTCGTTGGTGCGAATGAAAGTAAATGTGTTTATTGGTGTGGGAGGAAACCGGAGTACTGTTTTGTCTGCAAGATTTGGAATAATAAGCCCTTTATGAGGACCTCACTGTTTTGCCTGCAAGATTTGGGATAATCAACCCTTTACGATGTCAGAATGAACTAAGGATGCACAAGGTTGTACAAGCTGCATGTTTAAGCTACTTACCACTGCATATTTGCTGAAGTCAATGGTAATAAGTTTATAGTTGGGAGACTTCAAGTTGGTTTTGAATGTGAACACCGTCCCTTCATTGGTTATATACTGCAAAACAAAACATTGGTGTGAGGGATGTCTGTAATTCAAAGCTTAAAATATACTGCAAAACAAAACATTGGTGTGAGGAATGTCCGTAATTCAAAGCTTAAAATATACTACAAAACAAAACATTGGTGTGAGGAATGTCCGTAATTCAAAGCTTAAAATATACTGCAAAACAAAACATTGGTGTGAGGAATGTCCGTAATTCAAAGCTTAAAATATACTACAAAACAATGGTGTCAGGCATATCCGTAATTCAAAGCTTAAAATATACTGCAAAACAAAACCATGGTGTCAGGCATGTCCGTAATTCAAAACTTAAAAATATACAGTCGAACTTCGTTGCCTCGAATTCGACTGTTCTGTGAGTAATGGTTCGAGTCATGGGAGGTTCGAGTCAAGGGTAGTTGTATGGGTTGACCCATAATATTGATACATGAAATTGTGTTTTGGTAGCTTACTGTTATATACTGGTTTATGCAATACATCCAATATGTCCTTCTCTCGTTGTTTGATAAGAATCCATGTTTATACGAATGTGTTTCATAATAATAGACAACATTTTTAAGTTCTTATATTTATTTGGTTATATACATGTTATGCAGTGGTTTAAATGATTAATCTACATAATACTCAGGTAGTTTTATGCATTCTAAAAATAGAATGTGTCAGTTACCGGTAGATACATGCCATGTAGTACATTGTACAGTGATTTAACACATAGTACTTCCTCATTTCTTGAAGTAGTCACCGATTGTCGTCTGCTTTACCGTATTGTCTTTATTTAAGTCGGCTTTCAGTAAGAACTTGTACACGGAGCACATCTTTGTCTGTTCAAGGTCACTTTCCTTTATAGACTCCAACAACTTACTGATAGTTTCACAGGCAGCCAGTGCCTCAGATGTTGAGGGAGTTGGTTTAACCTCGTCATCGTCACAAACGTCCGTTGGATCACTTTCTGTCGAGTTTCTGACAGAAAGTAGATCGCTCACTATATCGCTGTCCAATGATTCTGCACATGTTGGTAAATCCAAATCTATGTTCATGTATGAGTGAAGGTCACCACCGTCAATCTTAAGCACTTCCACTAATCGAGTTATGGGGATGTTATCGTCTTCATTGCAGCATCTTCTTTATTACAAGTGAACGGTAGTGCACTTTTAAAATTTTAATTATCCCCTGGTCCATGGGTTGCGTGTGTGATGTTGTGTTCAGCGGAAGGAATATCAACTCGATGGCATTGAGGCCCTTTACTGTCGACAAAATCGGTTGTTTATATTGAAATGTCGTAGCTTGGCATCTTTAACTCAATAAGTGTGTAATATGTTTGTTCTATACATAATTACGTTTAATACCAATTTAAACTATGCATAAAAAAGCCGCCGTGATTGAAACCCAGTCACAATAGAATATCAATATCAATTAATTCTTGTTTTTACTTATTTGTAACTTTAAAGCAGCATTACATCGTATGAGATAAAAGATATTTGAAAAATTCAAATTTTATGTATGGGTAGCAATGCTGCTACATATTCTAACATTATTCTTTGTATGCTTATGTTCATTTGGTAAACAGTGTTTTTTGCGATAAAACAAACTCGAAACCGAAAGTAGGACTTTCTGAGTCGATCGGTCACGCACTTGTTTACAACCGGAACGCATCATCCGCACTTCTTTACATTCGGAATGCATCGTCCCCATTTGTCCCACGTTGTCTTAATTAAATTACTTGATATATTGATTCATACCTCTGTTAGCTAAGTCTTTAAGGACATTTCTACATCCCCGCGAGCAGTTCGACATTAGAGGAAGATAGATAGATAGTATTTCATGTTCAAAATATATACGTTGTTTTCTACATCCTCTGTTGTTTCACGCATGCGCGCTGTGCGTGTTTATATTTCGTGTGTTGATAAACAAATTCGCGTATACGACGGTTTAAATTTATTGGAATTTTATCGTTTCTGAGCGACTATTTCGATTTTTGTAAACACACACACATTAGTATTCATATTTTACCCAAAACATCCTTTATTACGATGTAATGCTGCTTTAAAACTCTGGAAATACGTCATGGAATTTCGTTAGAATTATGTCGTTACGACATATTTGACTTATTTTCACCGACAGCGAGCAGTGAGCTCAAACAATAATCGATCAGTAAGAAATTATAAACTCCGTACCTCGTATTCAGCATCAAAGTTATCAACGACCTTCACATACGGTAGAATTCCTGAAATGCCATCCTTTAACGTACGTAGATCCGTGAAGTACAGTCTGTTTACTGGTTCGCACCCCTGGCTTATAGCTAAGATCAGATAGTGTCCACAGTCACTGATTTCAGCCCCTCTGGAGTAAATATAACATGACAGCGATGAATTTTTGTCCCTTTTCTTTCCACATTTCCCCTATTGTTTCATTTTAGTAACTTCTTTTCATTAAATTATTGATGTATTTATGAAAATAGATTTTTATTTTCGAATCTTTCGTCTTTCTATTTCCCATTTTCATCTTTACATTAACATTACCGACCTATCTACATTAACATTACCGACCTATCTACATTAACATTACCGACCTATCAACATTAACATTACCGACCTATCTACATTAACATTACCCACCTATCTACATTAACATTACCGACCTATCTACCTTAACATTACCGACCTATCTACCTTAACATTACCGACCTATCTACCTTAACATTACCGACCTATCTACATTAACATTACCGACCTATCTACATTAACATTACCGACCTATCTACATTAACATTACCGACCTATCTACATTAACATCACCGACCTATCTACATTAACATCACCGACCTATCAAATTGCGAAATTTAGGTTTATTAGTTTCCAGTTAATCAATATCAACATAGATAAACTATAATTGACAGTACTGAGACGATATTGCACATTTTGTTAAATAAAGTTTGATTATTGGGAAGGGCCGTTATCTAATGTTGGTTATAACTTGTGGCCTGACCCTTTTGCTATGTTACACAAATGTATATATGTGCTTTATAATCTGTTAACTTATTTCACATCTGATTCATGCTCGTATGTAATATTGTATTGTCGAATGTATTACATATGCAATAAAATATGGTTAAATTAGAAAATAAGATGCGTCAAAGCGAAGCTTAAAATTGTGCACGAACGTTGCTTTTTTCTGACGTCAACATTGCATTGTTCCTGTTAGTTTATATAAATTTATTTTAGCTCGATTGCGAAACAAGTTCTTATAACTTATATTAATCACTCTCGAGACGTCATTCCTGATGGAATCCATCGCCACGAGGGAGAGAGAAGAGGCATGTGGAATTTAAATGCCTTGCCTAAGGGCACAATCGTAACGGCTCCAGCGGGGCTCGAACTCGATAGTATTGTTCCTGTTGAAATGGTTAAATCAAATATACCATTAAACACAGGCTAGCATCGATAATGCAAATATCCATGAATAGCTACATTTGTATAGGCATTTAAATTCCACGTTGCCTCTTCTCTCTCCCTCGTGGCGATGGATTCCATCAGGAATGAGGTATCGAGAGTGATTAATACAAGTTGTAGGAACTTGTTTCGCAATCAAGCTAAAACAATTTTTGTTGGAATTTTGGGATTAAGCGAGTCTTTTGTTATGTTATATTTCGGGTTTTACGCCTGCATCAGCACCATTTTGGGCTATATCGCCGGCGAGCAGTTTACCTAACAATACCTTTCCTGGGCAGGCTCCAGCGGTTAACCAGTACTTGGGTGCACCAACCTCTGTAAGAAACTGCCAACTTTTTCATATAAATGAGACACGGTCTGAGCGGGGCTCGAACCCGTGACCATCAGTGATGAATGGTTACAGTGGTATACAAGTCAGCGACCGTAAGCACTCGACCACGGGGGCGGAGCGAGTCTTTTGATGGGCTTCATAGCAAAATTCCAAACTGTTCATAAGATCCATTTTTTCACATTACCATATTGGGTTTTAATCATATTTTTGCATAAAAAAAACATTACTACTTTCATTTTGGTGCCAAATGTCCGCACCAAATGTCATGACGTGACTATGCAAAACTGCATTATATTTATGGTTTTATTTAACAATCTTATAATTAATTTGTTACATTGTCGTTTGTCTTATCGTTCACATAGAAATATGCATAATTTAAAGATAAATTTACAAAAATAATATGGATTATTCTCTCAACCAATTAGAATCCTTCACATGTGTTGATATAAGAAAATATGTGATGGCTGTATTACACTAAATACAAGCAAAGTTATGTGAGTTGATATAAGAAAATATGTGATGGCTGTATTACACTAAATACAAGCAAAGTTATGTGAGTTAATATAAGAAAATATGTGATGGCTGTATTACACGAAATACAAGCAAAGTTATGTGAGTTGATATAAGAAAATATGTGATGGCTGTATTACACGAAATACAAGCAAAGTTATGTGAGTTGATATAAGAATATATGTGATGGCTGTATTACACTAAATACAAGCAAAGTTATGTGAGTTGATATAAGAAAATATGTGATGGCTGTATTACACTAATTACAAGCTAAGTTATGTGAGTTGATATAAGAAAATATGTGATGGCTGTATTACACTGAATACAAGCAAAGTTATGTGAGTTGATATAAGAAAATATGTGATGGCTGTATTACACTAAATACAAGCAAAGTTATGTTAGTTGATATAAGAAAATATGTGATGGCTGTATTACACTAAATATAAGCAAAGTTATGTGAGCTGATATAAGAAAATATGTGATGGCTGTATTACACTAAATACAAGCAAAGTAGTTGATATAAGAAAATATGTGATGGCTGTATTACACTAAATACAAGCAAAGTAGTTGATATAAGAAAATATGTGATGGCTGTATTACACTAAATACAAGCAAAGTTATGTGAGTTGATATAAGAAAATATGTGATGGCTGTATTACACTAAATACAAGCAAAGTTATGTGAGTTAATATAAGAAAATATGTGATGGCTGTATTACACGAAATACAAGCAAAGTTATGTGAGTTGATATAAGAAAATATGTGATGGCTGTATTACACTAAATACAAGCAAAGTTATGTGAGTTGATATAAGAATATATGTGATGGCTGTATTACACTAAATACAAGCAAAGTTATGTGAGTTGATATAAGAAAATATGTGATGGCTGTATTACACTAATTACAAGCTAAGTTATGTGAGTTGATATAAGAAAATATGTGATGGCTGTATTACACTGAATACAAGCAAAGTTATGTGAGTTGATATAAGAAAATATGTGATGGCTGTATTACACTAAATACAAGCAAAGTTATGTTAGTTGATATAAGAAAATATGTGATGGCTGTATTACACTAAATATAAGCAAAGTTATGTGAGCTGATATAAGAAAATATGTGATGGCTGTATTACACTAAATACAAGCAAAGTAGTTGATATAAGAAAATATGTGATGGCTGTATTACACTAAATACAAGCAAAGTAGTTGATATAAGAAAATATGTGATGGCTGTATTACACTAAATACAAGCAAAGTTATGTGAGTTGATATAAGAAAATATGTGATGGCTGTATTACACTAAATACAAGCAAAGTAGTTGATATAAGAAAATATGTGATGGCTGTATTACACTAAATACAAGCAAAGTTATGTGAGTTGATATAAGAAAATATGTGATGGCTGTATTACACTAAATACAAGCAAAGATATGTGAGTTGATATAAGAAAATATGTGATGGCTGTATTACACTAAATACAAGCAAAGTTATGTGAGTTGATATAAGAAAATATGTGATGGCTGTATTACACTAAATACAAGCAAAGTTATGTGAGTTGATATAAGAAAATATGTGATGGCTGTATTACACTAAATACAAGCAAAGTTATGCGAGTTGATATAAGAAAATATGTGATGGCTGTATTACACTGAATACAAGCAAAGTTATGTGAGTTGATATAAGAAAATATGTGATGGCTGTATTACACTAAATATAAGCAAAGTTATGTGAGCTGATATAAGAAAATATGTGATGGCTGTATTACACTAAATACAAGCAAAGTAGTTGATATAAGAAAATATGTGATGGCTGTATTACACTAAATACAAGCAAAGTTATGTGAGTTGATATAAGAAAATATGTGATGGCTGTATTACACTAAATACAAGCAAAGTAGTTGATATAAGAAAATATGTGATGGCTGTATTACACTAAATACAAGCAAAGTTATGTGAGTTGATATAAGAAAATATGTGATGGCTGTATTACACTAAATACAAGCAAAGTTATGTGAGTTGATATAAGAAAATATGTGATGGCTGTATTACACTAAATACAAGCAAAGTTATGTGAGTTGATATAAGAAAATATGTGATGGCTGTATTATACTAAATATAAGCAAAGTTATGTGAGTTGATATAAGAAAATATGTGATGGCTGTATTACACTAAATACAAGCAAAGTTATGTGAGTTGATATAAGAAAATATGTGATGGCTGTATTACACTGAATACAAGCAAAGTTATGTGAGTTGATATAAGAAAATATGTGATGGCTGTATTACACTAAATACAAGCAAAGTTATGTGAGTTGATATAAGAAAATATGTGATGGCTGTATTACACTAAATACAAGCAAAGTTATGTGAGTTGATATAAGAAAATATGTGATGGCTGTATTACACTGAATACAAGCAAAGTTATGTGATAACATGGTTTATTTACAGTTGATGTTTAGCGTAGGTTGTATTGTATTGGAAACATTTCTTACATCATCCATTTTGGGTTATCGGGGAACTCAGCAATTAGGACATCTTCTGACTGCTCGGTGCCCAGTCTGTGATAAAACAGCTTCTGATTCACGTTAGAAGTTGTCTCGGTTCCGTCCGACTTCCCTTCTTGTTCCGGGAAGCTCTGTAAACGGTAAAATATTCGTTTATAGCAGTGCTTAACCCATTCAACACCAAGTAACTGACATGGACTGGTCCATGATATTTTTACACCAATAAATTAATAAGAAAATTACATTTGGACCAGTTCATTTAATAAAAATGGGTAATTGTCTAAAAATAGTAATGTTACTGGCAAAACGTGCAGATCCAGGGGTTTGACAGTAATGTAATGTACATAAATACCTAGGGCTGAATTACTTAAAGCCACATACTGCACTTTTACTTTTTGGTTGAAAAACTATCAATGAATGTATATTGTTCTATGTTACATTATAGAAGAGTCCTTTATCATCATGTGTCCATGCCATTGAAGTGAATTTTACTCGTTTCAACACGTCTGGTAAATCTTTTCCACTTGGTGCATTCTTAAACTGTAAATAAAAAATAATACACAGCTACCATATATACCCGCATATAAGACCAGGGTTCATTCTAGGTCAGAATTTTTGGGAGAAGTGAGAAAGCGCGTGATCGTTTCCTTAAATGGAGTTCTTTAATATACTTCTGCAAAATAGGGTTAAAATGCACAGTGCAACCATTAAATACAACATTTGAATAGAAGGAGTGCTTTATAATGGGGCAGTGTATCTTAATAGACACAATTTTTTTTAGGGAGAAGTGTAACCCTAACCCAGAGGGCAAAGTCAGGATCCCTAGGGCGACAATTTTGCTGCCCACATCGCCCTCTAGAATGATCCCTGATAAGACGCAATTTTTATCACAAGATTAAGGCCTCAAAGTGGCTTCCCGTCTTATAAGCAAGTGAGTGTGTGTTTTACGTTTATTTATCATCACTACCGGTTGCCCATATGAGCGACGCCTCCTGAAGAGATTAGTCATTTTAGATTTTGGAGGATAGTGCAATGATACAGACAGAGACCCATTCCAGAGTCTCCTCTGGTTCTTTTATGTGCACGGTGTAAGGCACCGACATGAGACCTCGATTTAAAATCCCATCTGAAAGACTGTTAATTTTATTAGGGCCAGACAGGGGATCGAACCTGCGATCCCTGGATTACCAGTCCAGCATGTTACCAATGGACTACAGATCCGTCTGTGTATATAAGCAAGTAATAAAAAACAATTTGTTTTAAATCAGTTTGTTCTGACACGATAATGGCTGACTTTATATTGAAATAATTGTAAGGATGTAACAAATGCATATACTTTCATAGCTCTGTCTGTAATCTGACCTTGCCAATAGTATTTTAGTGCGCTAGTGTGTCGTAAAAAAACATAAACAATCAGATTCGATGAATTAATTTCCCCCGGTGAACTGGCTATGGACAGGCAAATTTGCAGGGTTCCCGCCATCGGTCATTAATGGTGCCAATTACAACAAAAAAACAAACAAATACTGGCGCTAAATTGACGAACATATTTGGCACAACATGTTTGTCAAATACATGGCTTCTGTGAACTATATGGCTCTCCTCGAAAGACAAAGTCGATTAAGAGACCACTTGTCTTAACCCATAACCTGCCAATCACAACTAACGTCGCTTTTGCAAATGGCATAGAGCCTATTCAAACTGCACATTTTAGCTCCACTATCTGAATAGCAAACAATATAGATCCTGATCAGATGTGGCATTACGTCGCGGCTGATCTGGATCCATGCTGTTTACTATTCGGATAGTGGAGCTAAAACACATGTCTGAATAGCAAACAACAAAGATCCTGATCAGACGTGGCGCTACACTGTGGCTGATCTGTCCAATTTATTCGGCAGGTTAAGAGACCAATTCTCATTTCAATTGAAGGAACACGTTAGCTTCTATTAAGAGACCATTCATGCTTAGAAACTGCTTTCTGTCCAATGTCCATCCTTTATTGGGCCCTTAATAAAAGAAACTAATTCTGCAGATACTGTATTTTGAAACACAACATCGATAAACTGCGTAGATATAAAATAAAGATTCATTTATAGAACACGAATTGGCACCAATGAGATACAATATTGACAAAATTAATTGTTGTATTTAATTCCGTTTTTCCTTGTGTGGGCGATGGTGAACACAGTTGCTTGGGGCTACGGTACAACGCAGGCGTTGCCAATAGGAACCATAATCCTGCTTATGTGTCTCTGGATGTTTGATAAACTTGTCTTTTTTACTTTAAACTTTATTTTAAAACTTTAACAATTGCGAAGAAAGTTTTAACAACTTATACTAACCGCTCTTGTGTGCGCAGATGAAAGCGTAAATGTGGTCATTCTATGAAGGAAAGGGTTAAAACCCACCTGACCGATCTGGCGACCACCGTACCGTAATATAAGTTTGACTGTAGTACCTTTATTGTTATCCAATCAGAGCCTTTCTCACTCAACCCATAGGCATAGTATTCTCCGGACTCCGAGAATGATGCCCCTCGGAGAGACGTGGTACCATCCTCCGACAGCTTGTTTGGATCTAGGAACACGCTTGCCTCCGCGTCCAGGGAGGTTTGTACATAGATCACACTGAAATACACAGTCTCCCTGACTCACTTCTCATTCGCATCACCCTTTACTCCACATAAACACAATACAACACCTTTTATCGCTTCCCACATATAGCCACGGTTCCATTCCATTATATAATCCCATAGGTATTTATCATTGAGTAGTACAGAGGGCTTATCAGTAGTATGGAGATAAAACAATATTTTTATTTTTATATTTCGGGTTTTACACCTGCATCAGCACCATTTCGGGCTATATCGCCGGCGGGCAGTTTACTTAACAACACCTTTCCTGGACAGGCTCCAGTACTTGGGTGCACCAACCTCCGTTAGAAACTGCCAACTTTTTCAGATAAATAACACGGCCTGAGCGGGACTCGAACCTGTGACCATCAGTGATGATAGGTTACAGTGGTATACAAGTCAGCGACCATAACCATTCGACCAACGAGGCTCGAACAAACACAACCCCCTCACAAATTATCCATTTATTTCTGGCCCTCCTTCCAATAGGGGATCAGGGCCTGCCCTGGCTTTAATTTTTTTGTAGCCAATTTTCTTGATCCAATCACAACTTGAGCACTTTATTTCTTCATAACCTTTTCATTCATTAAGATAACATGCTAGTTTATACAAATTTATTTGAGCTTGATTGCGAAACAAGTTCTTATAACTTATATTAATCACTCTTAACCCTTTCAACACCACAGACCTCTAAATTGGCTTACAAAAAAGTGTAGATCCAGATGAGCCGGCTCTCATCAGGATCTGCACTTTTTGCCAGTGATATGACTATTTTTAGACATAATTACCCATTTTGATAAATGAACTTGTCCAAATGTGATTTTCTGATTCATTTATTGGTTTATGAATATCATGGACCAGTATGTGAGAATAGGTTAAGACCTCATTCCTGATGGAATCCATCACCATGAGGGAGAGAGAAGCGGCATGTGGAATTTAAATGCCTTGCTGCCTAAAGGCACAATCATAACGGCTCCAGCGGGGCTCGAACTCCGGGCCTTTAACACATGAAGCGAACGCTATTCTACTGCGCTATCATGACTTCCAATAGGGGTTCAAGGCCTGCCCTGGCTTTTACTTTTTTGTAGCCAATATTCTTTAGCCAATCATGACTTGCGCGCTTTATTTCTTCATTTTATAACCTTTTCATTCGTTAAGATAACATGCTAGTTTATACAAATTTATTTGAGCTTGATTGCGAAACAAGTTTTTATAACTTATATTAATCACTCTCGAGACCTCATTTCTGATGGAATCCATCTCCACGAGGGAGAGAGAAGAGACATGTGGAATTTAAATGCCTTGCTGCCTAAAGGCACAATCGTAATGGCTCCAGCGGGGCTCAAACTCCGGGCCTTTCACACATGAAGCGAACGCGCATCCACTGCGCTATCATGACTTCCAATAGGGGTTCAAGGCCTGCCCTGGCTTTTATTTTTTTGTAGCCAATTTTCTTTAGCCAATCATGACTTGCGCGCTTTATTTCTTCATTTTATAACCTTTTCATTCGTTAAGATAACATGCTCAACGTTGGACCATTTATAGAGTTATCGCTGCTCATTCTAATGATGTGATTGTTTTGCAGATGAAATAGACACACCTGGTTTACACAATAATATACAAACTCTTTACTTTACAACTGCATATAAATTATGTACCTTTGGTTTTGTAACCCGGTATTGAGGTAGTAGTAATAACATGGTCCGTGTTTCTTGGGACAGCCGTATTTTGGGTAGTCCCACATCTCCGTAATCCTGGAATATGGATGGGTAAGGCTGACAGCTAGTGATAAACCGATTATTGCTAAGTCACCGACAATCGTTCGCCGACATTGATATCGGCGATAATCGATTGTGAAAATGTGTAATCGATTATAATCGACGAGTCTTTATTTTTGTCTCTTACTTATATGTTATACGTCAAATAAAACCACGATTTACTATTGGCTGTATTTTATTAGCATTGCACGTTTGCAACAACAATTCTAACTGTATCTAGTACTAGACTTTTCACTAGTATGTCACTAAGCGTTCTGTCCTTTATTAACTTAAATACTAATTTTATATCAGGTGGCAGTCTACTAACTTAAAGTCTAGTACTCAGATGTAACTGAGTAACTAATTTGTCGAAATGAGTAACTTGTAAGTTTTCAAGCACCGGTTTGCGGCGAGCGGCAGAGCCGCGATGCCTTATAGGGGGGGTTTGGGGGCATGCTCCCCCAAATGTTTTTTGATTTTTAGATGCTCTGTGGTGCATTTTGAGACACTTAAAAGAAGCAAATCAGAAGTACAAAAATGTTGATTTTTTCCCATATTATTGTTAAAAAAACCCAAATCCTTAGTAGCGGAATGCAAGTGCTAAAAGAGCAATTTCCGACATTTTCATGTGCGGAATCAAGTGCAAAAATACCCGTTCTTATATCCTGCAAACCTTGACTAAATATGGGTTCACTGTTTGCAGTTGGTAAACAGTCAAAGTCTCCCCACTTCTCCCTAAATTTTCTCACTTCATCCCTAAACCATCTGGAGGGAGATGTGACTTCTCCCAAAAATTGGAGTCTAGCTTGAGCCCTGAGTTTTGTATTAAGCTTATTTTCAGATCCTTACCGTATTTGTCTTACAATTATTTGATGTATCTTGTCCTCTCTACATGTATATCCGAATTTTCACGGGAAACATAAAAAGGCTTTCAAGCCAAATATTCGGATATAGATAGGACAAGATATATATATTACTAGTTCTCTGCTAGGAATAATCGATACATAAATTATTTATATGTATATACAGTCTTACATCCGTTATGTCAAAGTAGGTTATGTCGAATACTCTGGTTATCTCGAAGTCGGATCAAAGTCCCGTTTCAGACACTATCATTTTACATATAACTGGCTCCATTTATATCGAATTTCGTTAAGTCAAACGTTGGTTATGTCGAAGTATTTTGTCCGGTCCGACGAATGTACAATGTATATGTAATAGAAAATAAATACTGTCAGGGCGTTCACTAGACTTTGAAAGTCAAGAGTCAACAGTAACTGTTAAGCTAATTAAACTAAACTAACCTTTAGTAACCATAGAAATCAGCAGGAAGGGACGATTTTAATGAAATGTCACAATGTCGCTACCGGTTGCCCATATGAGCGATGCCTCCTGAAGAGATTAGTCATTTTAGATATTTGGAGGACAGTGCAATGATACAAACAGAGACCCATTCCAGAGTCTCCTCTGGTTCTTTTACGTGCATAGTGTACAGCACCGAGACCTCGGTTTAAAGTCCCATTTGAAAGACTGTTAATTTTATTAGGGTCAGACGGGGGATCGAACCTGCGACCCCCAGATTACCAGTCCAGCATGTTACCATTAGACTGCAGATCCGTCTGTGATTACTGGACTGAAAAAATACTGCTGTGACAACAATGTTACAAACCTTTCCTGCAGTTTGCCTCGCACGGGACACGCTTCGATATAGGGCATTGATACATTGTTCTGAGCATCAACAAACGTCTTCGTTTCTTCACTGTCTGGGTCCTCTAACCATTGGTACGGATCAGCAATCTTTGAAAAATATTCCCAGAATATATATTTTCCAAGATTTCTTAGTAATCATTGTATTAGATTAATTTTGCAAAACTGTTAAATATTGTGTTGGGTCAATATACACATTCAATCACACATGAACATGCAACAATACCACTTTTTTCTTTTCAAATTTTATTTTATTTCCTGATCAATATACATAATACAGTGAAACCCCTCTAAATCGGAATTCCCTCCAAACCGGACAATTTTCGCGGTCCCGATATTTTCCCTTCTTTGTTCATTGTAAAAAAACCTCTCTAAACCGGAACCTCTCTTTTCCGAATACCGGACAAGTTTTCGGGACCATTTGTGCACATTTCTATTGCATATTACCCCTGAAAACCGAACAACCAGCGGCGTAAAATCCGGATCAGAAACAACCTTTGTCTCACCTGAAACATAACACCTTCCGTGTTTTCACAAGTCAATTAATCAGTCGGCATATTGGTGTTTTATCCGTATTGTTTACATCCGACGTGGTGTTGTGAGAACATAAAGGCGTGATAAAAACCAATGATGCTGACAATTTGTTTTAATTACGTTGTTTTCAAATGGATTACGACTGGACACTATTTAATTATGTCCTTTGCAATTGCAGGTTTGTTAATCTCTTCATGTTTGAGTAATTAGTGTTAATACGATCTAATTAGATGTGAATGGGATTTCACAAAAGGCAGACTATCATTATTTAAGGCATTGATAATTATATTTCATAATTATTGATCAAATCAAAACTTTATCCCCCCCCCTCATCCGAAAACCCCTCCAAACCGTACTTCTCTTCCGGTCCGGAAGCCGTTCGGTTTAGAGGGGTTTCACTGTAATTACACATATTCAAAATATGTACATGTAGTGAAAACAAAACAACAATATAAGATAATCTCAATAAGCTTTCGATTAAATCCATTTTCAATCTGTATACAATAGATATGTACTGTACATTATGTATGAATGAATAAATATGTTTAAACCAAAACAACAATATATAGATAAGTGCTAATATCTATCTTCCGTTACCCGAGTATCGAACCCGGGACCGATCGATTCCAAATCCGACGCTCTACCACTGGACCACGGATGCCACACATTTTGCGAATATTTTAGAACAGTTGGTGACAAATAAGCACCATATTATAAATACAGGTGCCAGTGCAACATTCACCACCAATTTACCTTCAGAGTAGGGGGTGGGTGCCTTAACCCTTTCAACCCCACAGGCCTCTAAATAGGCTTATGAAAAGTGTAGATCCAGATGAGCCGGCTCGTAACGAGCCGTCTCATCAGGATCTGCACTTTTTTGCCAGTAATAATTATTACTATTTTTAGATAAAATTACCCATTTTGATAAATGAACTGATCCAAATGTAATTTTGTTATTAATTTATTGGTCTAAAAATATCATGGACCAGTCCATGTCAGTTACTTGGGTTGAATGGGTTAAGTTGGAAATTTCAAAAAAATGCAATCGGTCAACCCTATCTATCTTCCTTTAATGTCGAACCCCTCGCGGGGACGTAGACATGTTGCGCGTCAAAAACCGCAAAGAAGTTAAAAGTATGAGTAGTTAAAAGTATAATTTAAGAAGGTAATGAAAATAAATTGTGGTAAAAGTTTAAAAGCAGCTGCGCAGAACAACTAGGGACTGGCATGATCAATATGGCAAACTGGTAGGGAGATGGACAATGTCAGGAGGGAGATCCAACAGTATATCTAGTAATACCATGTAGCTGCATTTAAAATAAAGTCATATACTGTCCAAAATGACAGTCACAAAATTTCTAATGTTATAATTAGGTTATAATTATATTTGTTACAAAACGAGTATTTACTATTAGGTCGACCAGTTGTTTTACCCCCTGACCCTGAATTTGTTTATGAGAAGCGAGCGCGCTAACCACTGCGCTAATCGAGACCTCATTCCTTATGGAACCCATCGCCATGAGGGAGAGAAGAGGCAATGTGAATTTTAAATGCCTTGCCTAAGGGCTGTCCGATTAGCGCAGTGGTTAGCGGTCGCTTATCACCAATGCAACCCGGGTTTGATCCTCGGACTAGTAAGTATGCGAGATGGTACGTGGTCGCCAGATCGGACAGGTGGTTTTTCTCCGGATAGTCCGGTTTCCTCCCACGCGAATTACCACATATATGCTTTCATCCGCGGCAATGAGAGTGATTAATATAAGTTGTTAAAACTTGCTTCGCAATCGTTGTAAAATAAATAAAGTTTAAACTTTAAATTTGTTTACAAAATTTTGAAGAAAAATAAATAAAAAAGAAATTTCAAATTTCATTTTTCACATTTTTCTGTGCCCAAGTCTATCGTAAAAAATATTCATACTGACTTTTTATTTTGCATGAAACATTATTTTTACTAAATATTTGGTGAAAAATAAACAACATATTGTCAATGTAGGTGGCAATGGCACTACCAAATTATCGTCAAGAGTACAGGGTGGGGTCGTCGCTAAATTAACACCACTGCAGTATGGGAGGAAGAGTCGGAGTCACATCTGGATGGGCGGGACTTATAAAAATTGTACCCCACTATATTAAAAGGCAACATTCACCACTGAATTACCTTCAGAGTAGGGGGTGGGTGCCTTTAGTGGGAAATTTAAAAATATGCAATCGGTCGACCCCATTGAAATTTTCTTCTTCTTTGTTTATACAGCACTCCTTCACTTATGAAGATAAGCCTTATTAGGTGCTGGCTCAAAGGCCAGTCTGTTGAAAACTACTGTCTTTTGTGCCAAACTATTTTTGATGAAAATATGATGCCACTGTGTGTTATAATGGTGGCCTATGGAAATAGTAATAGCGGTGTCTGACCAATACAATTGGTAGACGGTGTTATTGATATGGTGGTCTGGGATTGGTTGAAAAAGTGTAGGGAAGCCCTTAAGAGTTATTGATACATGAACTGATTGGCTGAGTAGGTATTGTCACAAATATTGAAAATGACTTCTAAATATTAAAATACAATATATGAGCTGCATGTTGGAATATTTAAAAATATTTGCAGACTATTTGGTGACAAATAAACAGCATATTATAAATGCAGGTGTCAGTGCAACATTCACCACCAAATTACCTTCAGAGTAGGGGGTGGGTGCCTTTAGTGGGAAATATAAAAAACCGCAATCGGTCAACCCCATTGAAATTTGACATTTTCCTGTGGCTCAAAGGCCATTCTGTTGAAAACTACTCTCTTTTGTGCCAAACTATTTTTGGGGAAAATCTAATGGCACTGTGTGTTATAATGGTGGCCTATGGAAATTGCAATAGCGGTGTCTGACCTAAAGGACAATGTAAAGAATGATGTTATTTGAAAAGTACTACACACCAACATGCTGCCTGGGAGAGGCTTATTTTCAATGTATAGCTTGATTAACTGCCCGGCAGTATGATTTGAATGTGTGAGTGCTGGAAACAATATGTAGTTATGCAATATGAGCCCAGACAGGGTGTTACATAACATAGTTCTGAGGTGTTTATGTATTGTTTACAATGAAGATTAGTCCTTATTCTCTGTGATACAAAGACTGTGCTGGGATATTTGCAACATCTGAATCACATATACTAGTTTATCAAGTTGGGAATTACTTCATGGTGTACATTAAGAACCATTTTAAGCTTAAATAATAATTCAAAGGGGTTCCTAATACATACAACAGTAGGGTCTGGAGAAATGCAGTTTTTCACATAACGCGAGTCAATAAATGGCTTCAGCAACATATGTCGCAAATTCTGCCACCTAGGTTCCATGTGCGCTTCTTAAAATTTGTCGGTTTCCTTCGCAGTACTTATTGTGGTGCAATTTTCCAGGGAGCTTTCATTCTAATTACTGTTGATAAGAATTACTATGGTGGTTCAGACCTACAACATTGGATTTGATTTATTGAAACTTCACTAAAGATGCCTATTATGGCACAATAAGCCCAATGTGAATGCAGTTAAACAATGAAAGTGGTCATTTTACATTGCCTGATATAAAATGAACCCAACAAATGATAAATAATTCATTGTACTGAGTAAATAATGGCATATAGGAACCTATAAGCAGGCTGTTATGTTCAAATTACCTCCCTTTATTAGTGTTAATACTTTATAATTGATATCTCTGTCCTTCAGTGCGAGTATGTTATGGTTAAAATTGATTTTTTCATTAGGAAATAGTGTTGTTTAATTGAAACAAGCTTGCAATTGGTTCCAGTAGATATCAAGGGCCTCACAAAAAGAATTTCAGTAAAATATATGGCACAAATATGCATATTCATTGCTTTTGAGTGGTTATATTTCAGTAATTTATTAATATTTGCAACAAACTTCACCTCCCTAAGATGAAATGTCATATTTCAAGAGGTAATGCACAGTTGTAGTCCTCTCACAGTGCTTGTTCAAGACACACTAGCTGAAGTTAAATGCATATTGTAGTTACTTTTCTGCCATTTCTTACTGTCATGTGACCTACAGTAAGCTGCCTGACCCACTCAGCATTTGTAATGACCATCATTTGCCATGTTTGTTGTCTTCCTTTTTGCCTGTGTGACATTTTTTGTGCTCCATGCAAATAAGTATTTCCTTTCAGTAGCTTCCTGGTGCAAGATTTAGTTCCATTCTTCAAAAAACCCTTGTGTTGCAGGGGGGTGGGGTAAAATAATTGTCTCTAATCACCACAATGTCTTATCTAATACTATAAATGTGGTATGTCTGTCTCATGCAGACATTATTTCATATATTCATGAGAAATATTACACTGTTAGTGTAAAGATTAATATGTGACGACATTATAAATGTCTTATTTAGAGTTCTATTGCAAAAATGGCCAACAGTCTATGTTAAGCACACTGCATAGTGTCCCATTTGAAGGCATGTGCTGTGCAATGGTGATGTGGAAGACATAAGAAAGTCATATTTATGTGCAGAAATGGTCATTGTAATGGTATATATCTTTTATATTAAATGAAATGCCAACAAAATTGTCTTTAGGTCAGACGGTGTTATTGATATGGTGGTCTGGGATTGGTTGAAAAAGTGTAGGGAAGCCCTTAAGAGTTATTGATACATGAACTGATTGGCTGAGTAGGTATTGTCACAAATATTGAAAATGACTTCTAAATATTAAAATACAATATATGAGCTGCATTTAGGAATATTTAAAAATATTTGCAGACTATTTGGTGACAAATAAACAGCATATTATAAATGCAGGTGTCAGTGCAACATTCACCACCAAATTACCTTCAGAGTATGGGGTGGGTGCCTTTAGTGGGAAATATAAAAAAACGCAATCGGTCAACCCCATTGAAATTTGACATTTTCCTGTGGCTCAAAGGCCATTCTGTTGAAAACTACTCTCTTTTGTGCCAAAACTATTTTTGGGGAAAATCTAATGGCACTGTGTGGTTATAATGGTGGCCTATGGAAATTGCAATAGCGGTGTCTGACCAATACAATTCTGCTTGTGATGTCGCGAAAACACGTGACACTTCACAACATGAGCACATTGAAAGCCTATTTTAGCAACCTTGTTTCCGTGATAATCCTCAATAATCTTGTCGTCCCTTCGAACATCAGGATACACAAACTTCCCCATAGTTTAATCAAAGGTGACAAAATAGTGTGCAAATGATACTCCAGATCAAACATATGCTTGCATACCAGTAAATAACAACCGAAAAGTACGTGATGAACAGAAAAGATAAATCAGCCACTTGCCTGCCCTGTGTCTGCCTGCCTGCATGTCTGCCATGCCATACCATGCCCTGTGTCCTGTCATGTGCCCTGCCATGTGCCCGTGTGCGTGCGTGTGTGGCCTGTCTGCCTACCTGCCAGTAAATAACAACCGAAAAGTACGTGATGAACAGAAAAGATAAATCAGCCACTTGCCTGCCATGTGCCTGCCTGCCTGCGTGTCTGCCATGACATGCCATGCCCTGTCCTATGCCCTGTCATGTGCCCGTGTGCGTGCGTGGCCTGTCTGCCTGCCTGCCTGCCCGCCCGCCCGCCCACCTGTCTTGATAGTAAAATGTCACATTTTTCAAGTCTAAATATTTGGACTAAGCAAATTGCCAATGTGTGTGAGATGACACTACACGTATACGTAGCTAGATCGAGTATCCAAACAGGGGCCACTCGATTCCAACTCCGACGCTCTACCACTGGACCACGGACGCCAAACAATTTTACACATCTGGATATCTACGTTGCAGGGCCAGTTACGGCATAAGGTGCAACGGGAGAGAGTCTAGTAGAGCGGATTTAGAGCTGTCCTGAAACCGCCTATTGTCTCTGCACACACGACATTGTCACTTAGTTTATTCCAGTCTAGTACTGTTTTAGGGAAGAATGATTGTTTATACTGCTCTTTATTACAAGTGAAAGTTTTGAAGCACTTTGAATTATTTGTAATTTGATTTTCTAGAATGTTTGTAGTAGTATAGTCAGTGAATTTACGTATTTTTACGTTTCGCTTAGCCCTTATGGGTGTGAGTATGTCGTGACAAGGTAAAGCTGGCACCTTCCCCTCGACCACTTTGTATAGGAACATCAGTCTTTTGGCCTTCCTTCTGGACTGTATACACAATAATTGACATTGTAGATCAACACCGTCTTCTTTTGGGTTCGAAATGTCTTTTGGATTCTATATATGTTTCTTTCCGTTACATTTCTATCTATGTCAATTAAAAGCTTGACTATAGACGTAAATAAAAGTAATATTATTGATCTAGGTAAACAATGATGTACGTGATTAAGCTAACGTTTCAGTTATTAGGGTCGACTTTGTCCGCTTCAAAACCTTCTAAACATCATTTTCTAGCAATAATCTGACCCGGACTTACCACTAATGACTTATGTAATTATAAAAATAGATCGATGACATTTCTATTTTTAGATCATAACACAAGATCACAATCATGGGAACTGACGTCAATGCGAACAAAGATACAGAGAGAATCCATATGAAGTAAAACTGTAGTTCAGAGAAATACATTACATGGATTATGAATGGTCAGTAGTTATAGAAATACTATTCAGCTCATAAATTATAAACAGATAAATGTATGAGTCTATAATAAAAATAGTGCAATATTCTGGATACATGTAACCTACCAATAGTATGTGATTGTTATCATTTCTTATTGGACAAAGAATACTGTATTCATTGTAACCATAAGGGTTTTGTATTTATCATTGATAATTATATTCAACAATATGGACTGGGAGTAAATGTATCCTCGTTCAGCTTAGTTTCACTGCCAAATAGTAATATTGTGTATCCTGGAACCAACCACAGTATACCGGTAACCGGTGACATGTGTATCCTGGCTATACCGGTAACCGGTGACATGTGTATCCTGGGTATACCGGTAACCGGTGACATGTGTATCCTGGGTATACCGGTAACCGGTGACATGTGTATCCTGGGTATACCGGTAACCGGTGACATGTGTATCCTGGGTATACCGGTGACATGTGTATCCTGGGTATACCGGTAACCGGTGACATGTGTATCCTGGGTATACCGGTAACCGGTGACATGTATATCCTGGGTATACCGGTAACCGGTGACATGTGTATCCTGGGTATACCGGTAACCGGTGACATGTGTATCCTGGGTATACCGGTAACCGGTGACATGTGTATCCTGGGTATACCGGTAACCGGTGACATGTATATCCTGGGTATACCGGTAACCGGTGACATGTATATCCTGGGTATACCGGTAACCGGTGACATGTATATCCTGGGTATACCGGTAACCGGTGACATGTGTATCCTGGGTATACCGGTAACCGGTGACATGTGTATCCTGGGTATACCGGTAACATGGTATCCGGGTATACCGGAACCGGTGACATGTATATCCTGAACCAACACAAACCAACCAACACATGTGTATCCTGGGTATACCGGTAACCGGTGACATGTATATCCTGGGTATACCGGTAACCGGTGACATGTATATCCTGGGTATACCGGTAACCGGTGACATGTATATCCTGGGTATACCGGTAACCGGTGACATGTATATCCTGGGTATACCGGTAACCGGTGACATGTATATCCTGGGTATACCGGTAACCGGTGACATGTATATCCTGGGTATACCGGTAACCGGTGACATGTGTATCCTGGGTATACCGGTAACCGGTGACATGTGTATCCTGGGTATACCGGTAACATGTGTATCCTGGGTATACCGGTGACATGTGTATCCTGGGTATACCGGTGACATGTGTATCCTGGGTATACCGGTAACCGGTGACATGTATATCCTGGGTATACCGGTAACCGGTGACATGTGTATCCTGGGTATACCGGTGACATGTGTATCCTGGGTATACCGGTGACATGTGTATCCTGGGTATACCGGTGACATGTGTATCCTGGGTATACCGGTGACATGTGTATCCTGGGTATACCGGTAACATGTGTATCCTGGGTATACCGGTAACATGTGTATCCTGGGTATACCGGTAACATGTGTATCCTGGGTATACCGGTGACATGTGTATCCTGGGTATACCGGTAACCGGTGACATGTTATCCTGGGTATACCGGTAACATGTGTATCCTGGTTATACCGGTAACATGTGTATCCTGGGTATACCGGTGACATGTGTATCCTGGGTATACCGGTAACATGTGTATCCTGGGTATACCGGTAACTGGTGACATGTGTATCCTGGGTATACGGTGACATGTGTATCCTGGGTATACGGGACATGTGTATCCTGGGTATACCGGTAACTGGTGACATGTGTATCCTGGGTATACCGGTGGACATGTGTATCCTGGTAACCGGTATACCGGTAACATGTGTATCCTGGGTATACCGGTGACATGTGTATCCTGGGTATACCGGTGACATGTGTATCCTGGGTATACCGGTAACCGGTGACATGTGTATCCTGGGTATACCGGTGATATGTGTATCCTGGGTATACCGGTAACTGGTGACATGTGTATCCTGGGTATACCGGTAACCGGTGACATGTGTATCCTGGGTATACCGGTGACATGTGTATCCTGGGTATACCGGTGACATAAGTGTAGTGGTATATAGGGAGACTTATACTGTCTCGCTATAGAGCTAGCTTTTATAGTGACGCGGTAGAGTGTTCGCCTCCAGGTAATGGCGGATCAGGCAGTCGTGGGTTCAAACCTCGACTTGGGCTTGGTTACTTTATAAGCAATAGCCTGTGTATTTTTGTTCCAAAACGAGGATGTGCAAATAATGTTCACTCTCAATTAAGGATAATCATATTTATTTTATTGTATGCAATATTAGTTAGTAAGAAATAAATTATAACTAAATCATAAACAAAGTGAAAGCAACAGCACATGCCTCCATCTTTTATTTATGCGGTGATACCAATGACCGGTGACAATGTAAATTTCGCCTCACAAGTTCATACCAATAAATGCCATATACGGCAATCATGTGACGTCACATGAGTAGCGAGCACCTTACAAATATCAAATGCAGCCAATAGATAACAAATCCATTGAAATTCACCTAAATATTGACGACATGAACGAAAACTTACGAGTGTAAAAGGTAAAAACAAGTTTTGAATAAATTAAGGTAAATTTAATGACATTTCAGCTAGTTTTTGCTATGGACAGTTGCAGAAATCCGACGGAAATTGTCAATAGTAAGCACAAAATGAACATGTGCGGTTCATTTGGATTTATTCTGATATCACCGATTATTAGTATTCACCGATATTAGGGTCACTGGGGATACATCATTATAGTGCAGTGGTAGCGCGTTCGCTACAGGCCCGGAGTTTGCGCCGCCAGAGCCATTACGATTGTGCCCTTAGGCAAGGCATTTAAATTCCACATGCCTCTTTTCTCTCCCTCGTGGTGATGGATTCCATCAGGAATGAGGTCTCGACAGTGATTGATATATGTTGTAAGAACTCGTTTCGCAATCGAGCTAAGATAACTTTGTATATATTAATAATATCAGCAATTATGTTCGTATTTTAATGTACATAACTATATATTTCGGCGTTGGTAGAATATGCCTGTGGCTAGCCTAGTTCGTAAAGCTATGCAACTTGTGTTTGGTAAGTGGGTTTGAGCCATACATTGGGTAACTAACTTATAAGCACTAACTTTCTTTGCTGGTTGGGTGAGACCGAAGGGTATCTAGAGCAGTCTGATTAGTGTTCGGGAGGTCGTGTGTTCGAGTCCCTTGTCACGCCCCTAACTTTTCCGCTCTTTCTTTGTTTGGGCACGTCAATACACTGAAGTTAATTATTTTCATTACAAATCATAAAAATATACACTTATGTATTTCCATTAATGCGGGGACCTAGACATGCTTTCCTTGGCAGGCTTAGCCGACCTAAGTGGTTAACCAGTACTAAGCAATGTGTGTGAGGTGCCTTGGTCAATGACACTACATACATGGTCTGACCGAGTATCGAACACACAACAATAATTTATAAAGTTTGTTTTAACAGTTTTTCTATAGTTTATAATGTAAATAATTATCTAAGCAAGGTGGTTATAGTAAATCAAATAATACAGACTTAACCCTTTCCCTCATAGAAGCACCTCTTGACACTATTACCAATACGACATACAGTAACAATCTAGTAGCCAAACCAATGTTCGTAATAAAGGCCAGAATCTCTTGTAATATCTATGGTGGTGGGATAAATATGGTGACTACTTATCCACTGCATGATAGCTAAATGACTGTCGTTTGTATGCAGATATAATAGTATATTAACTTAAATCTCTATGAAGGAAAGGGTTAAATGACTGTCGTTTGTATGCAGATATAATAGTATATTAACCTAAATCTCTATGAAGGAAAGGGTTAAATGGCTGTCGTTTGTATGGAGATATAATAGTATATTAACCTAAATCTCTATGAAGGAAAGGGTTAAATGGCTGTCGTTTGTATGGAGATATAATAGTATATTAACCTAAATCTCTTTGAAGGAAAGGGTTAAATGACTGTCGTTTGTATGGAGATATAATAGTATATTAATCTAAATCTCTATGAAGGAAAGGGTTAAATGGCTGTCGTTTGTATGGAGATACAATAGTAAATCTCTATGAAGGAAATGGTTAAATGGCTGTCGTTTGTATGCAGATATAATAGTATATTAACCTAAATCTCTATGAAGGAAAGGGTTAAATGACTGTCGTTTGTATGTAGATATAATAGTATATTAACCTAAATCTCTATGAAGGAAAGGGTTAAATGACTGTCGTTTGTATGCAGATATAATAGTATATTAACCTAAATCTCTATGAAGGAAAGGGTCAAATGGCTGTCGTTTGTATGCAGATATAATAGTATATTAACCTAAATCTCTATGAAGGAAAGGGTTAAATGGCTGTCGTTTGTATGGAGATATAATAGTATATTAACCTAAATCTCTATGAAGGAAAGGGTTAAATGACTGTCGTTTGTATGCATATATAATAGTATATTAACCTAAATCTCTATGAAGGAAAGGGTTAAATAAACCAAAAAACTGTTATTTGTTCTTTTTTCAAAATTTTGTTTGCATTGTTTGTCATCCATAATTAGACCTAGTACTTTCATCTGGATGAGAAAAAGGTTGGGAATGTATGGTACTGAGTACCAGTGTCGGGTGTGTTACAGGGATCATTCTAGAGGGTGATGTGGGCGAAATAGTCGCCCTAGGGACCATGACATCGCCCTCTGGGGGCCCCACTTCTCCCTAAAAAAAATAAAAATATAAAAATAAATATAATTGTCGCCCTAGGGACTTCGCCCTCTTCTCCCTAATAAAAAAATTTAAAAAATATTTTTTGGTTTTTACGATTTTCAAACAAAATTTTGTCTAGTAAGATACACTGGCCCATTATAAAGCACTCCTTCTATTCAAATGTTGTATTTAATGGTTGTACTGTGCATTTTAACCCTATTGTGCAGAAATATATTAAAGAACACCATTTAAGGAAGCGATCACGCGCTTTCTCACTTCTCCCAAAAATTCTGACCTAGAATGAACCCTGGTGTTAGTCATAATATTATGTTCTGTTCTGTTTGAAAAATTACATGATTGACCCAGAAACCTCAGAAGAATTGATGAATTTGCAGGTTTATGATTTAAATTGTCGGTTTGTAAACATAAAGGAGTCATTTTTAAAATGATGTTAAGAAAATCCTGAGAAAAAAATACTGTGGGTGTAGCTTTAGAACAGGGCTCATTCTAGAGGGTGACTGGGGCGAAATCATTGCCCCTATTGACCATGACTTCGCCCCCTGGGGACCACACTTTTCCCTAAATAAAATGTTTTATTTTACAATTTTCATTCAAATTATTGTCCAGTAAGATGGCACTCCTATTCAAAATTATCAAATTGTGACTTTTATTATTTTATTAAATAACATAATTTAAGGGTGCAATTGTGCGCTGTCTCACTTCTCCCAAACATTATGACATAGAATTAGCCCTGAGCCTATACCAAATTCCATGAGCATGACAATGTTTCTTTTTTTATCCCATCTCACAGCCTTGCAAAATACCTATACAGGGATCATTTTAGCGGGCAATGCATGCGAAATAATCGCTGAATTCGCCCTCTGGGGGCCCCACTTCTTCCTAAAACCATTTTTCCCCCCCAAATGTATTTAATGGTCATATTGTGTAAAACTAGAATGAACCCTGCTTTATAAATGATATACCTACTGAAGTACGACCGTACGACCTCGTGAAGTAAATATTTAAGCATTCACTTCCTGTTTTATAATAGTGGTTTCGCTTACATGTTTTGTATGCGTAATAGTTAAGTGTTTTAAATATCTCATCATAGTCATGAGACACAATCTATTGTCGATTACAAGTAACCGTTGAATAAGTATAGGATAATAGGCCTAAAACGATCCAATATGTAAAATATTGGACTATGTGAGGTTTAGCGCCAAAGATAGTATCAATATTTTACATATGGGATCCGTTTGTGGCTTATATCTTACTTAAAACACACACTTATATAACAAGATCCTACTAATTAAAATTGTTAATTTCGTATATTTACGCTCTGGTGGCCCCACTTCTCCCTAAAAAAAAAGGACCCCACTTCTCCTTAAAGAATTTTTACAATATATATATAGAATTTTGTTTTTTTCAATTTTCATACAAAATTCTGACCTAGAATGAACCCTGTAAAGAGGGCAACATAGGCAATATAGTCACCCTATGGACCCTGAATTCACCCCATGGGGACCCCACTTCTCCCTAAAGAATGTTTTTTTTGAATTTTGTCATTGTAGAGCACTATTACTCTACTTATTTCTATTCAATTGTTATTTTAATGGTAATTTTGTGTGTGTGCGTTTTACGTTTATTTATCGTCGCTACCGGTTGCCCATATGAGCGACGCCTCCTGAAGAGATTAGTCATTTTAGATGTTTGGAGAGTAGTGCATGATACAGACAGAGACCCATTCCAGAGTCTGCCCTGGTTCTTTTACGTGTACGGTGTAAAGCACCGGCACGAGACCTCGGTTTAACGTCCCATCTGAAAAACTGTTAATTTTATTAGGGTCAGACGGGGGATCGAACCTGCGATCCCTGGATTACCAGTCCAGCGTGTTACCACTGGACTACAGATCCGTCTGTAATTTTGTGTAACGACACAATTCTAATATAATTCCATGACATATTAAATTTTCCAGAGTTTTCAGTTACAAACCAAAAATTTAAAAAAACAACATATTAATGAATTGTCGTCTGCTACAATTATTTGAACTATTTATAGCCTTTATTTTACCCAGCATGCAAAGAGTTAATAGTATAAAAATTGTATAAACTTTATTTATTTTACAATGTCATGATTGCGACACAAGTTTTAACAACTTAATATTAATCACTCTCCTTTGCGCAGATTAAAGCATATACAATCGTCTATGTGGTCATTCGTGTGGGAGGAACACGGAGAAACCCAACCTATCCGATCTGGTGGTCACCTTACCATCTCACGAGTTCCTTCAGGGATCATTGTAGAGGGCGGTGTGGGCGAAATAGTCGCCCTAGGGACCCTAACTTCTCCCTAAAAGAAAAAAAAGAAATTTTATTTTTACAATGTTCATGCAAAATTTGTCTAGTAAGATACACTGGCCCATTATATAAAGCACTCCTATTCAAATGTTGTATTTAATGGTTGAACTGTGCATTTTAACCCTAATTTGCAGAAGTATATTAAAGAATACCATTTAAGGAAGCGATCACGCGCTTTCTCCCAAAAATTCTGACCTAGAATGAACCCTGGCATATAGATTTTGGTAAAATGTTGGCATTATAAAGCACTCCTATTCAAGTATTTAATGACCATATTGTGCATCTTAACCATATTTTGTTGAAATTAATTAAATAACACCATTAAGGGCGCAATAACACGCTTTCTCACTTCTCCCAAAAATTCTAACATAGATTGAACCCTGTCCGAGGATCGAACCCAGGTTGCATTGGTGAAGCGAGAGTGCTAATCAGAAAGCATGACTTTATCAACACTAAGATGTGAACTTTAAAGTTCTAACAGCAGCGAGGAACAGTTATTAGCACATTTCGTTGATATGTTGTGGCAGTTGACATTTTTAGAATTTACCAGAGTCATTCTTAGATGATTGTGTTTGAGATGTACCGACCGACCGTATGCAGTATTTATCAGTATATAGCATAATAATTTACGGTAATAGGACTTTTGGGTAGCAGGCTAGAAAGCACTGGCTGACTGAACGTTATTAACAAAATGTAAGCTATGATGTTTGAGACTTCTATAAACTTAGACCATGCAATTCACATTAACACTGAAATTCTATAAATAGATTATTTATTTCATTTTTTTTTTTTTTTTTTTTTTTTTTTTTTTTACAGTCCGCCTCCGTGGTCGAGTGGTTAAGGTCGCTGACTTGTATACCACTGTAACCTATCATCACTGATGGTCACGGGTTCGAGCCCCGCTCAGACCGTGTCTCATTTATATGAAAAAGTTGGCAGTTTCTTACGGAGGTTGGTGCACCCAAGTACTGGTTAACCGCTGGAGCCTGCCCAGGAAAGGTGTTGTTAGGTAAACTGCCCGCCGGCGATATAGCCCAAAATGGTGCTGATGCAGGCGTAAAACCCGAAATATAACATAACATATAACATAACAAGTTTTTTTACATGTAATCAAGAAATGAACATTTTACATGTAATTTAACAGCAGTAGACTAAAAGGGATTAGAACGAAAGAAAACGTATATAGTTTGTCTCCCTATCAATTGGTTGATATACAATAGGCAGGAGAATAACATATTTAACAATGAAAATAAGTGAAATCTATTCTAATGCTAAATAATTTCAAATTGTATGTGAAACATAAGTTATTGTATTAGTGAGTAAATAGTTTTGGATGATTGATTCTGAAATTCTGTAAATTTATTGTGTTATGAAATTATATGACTAGATTAATTCTGAAATTCTATAATTTTTGGCTGTCCAATTAGCGCAGTTGTTAGCGTGCACGCTTCTCACCAATGCAACCTGGGTTCGATCCTCGGACCGGGAAGTATGTGAGATGGTACGGTGGTCGTCCGATCGGACAGGTGAGTTTTCTCCGGGTACTCCAGTTCCCCCCACAGGCATGACCACATTTCATCCGTGCCAACGATAGTGATTAATATAAGTTGTTAAAACTTGCTTCGCAATCATTGTAAAATAAAATTAATAAAGTTAAAAAAAATTTAGATTAAATATGAACTTCTATTAATAGATTATAGATTCAAACTTTCTTGCTCAGTGCTCACAGTTGGTTAATAAACTATTGAAACAGGATTATACCGAGTACCTCTTATATACAGGAAAGCTGTAAGCAACGTACTTGTGTATTTCAAACTTACAGCAATCGAACAATGGATTTCTGATTAAACCATTTACATTTATAGCTGAAGATATGGACGTTTCAGTGGGACAGAGAAATGACAGTGATGAAAACGGTCGATGTTTAAATGTGGAACAAATATTCACGTCAGTTTCAAGTGCGGAATCTGAGGGTATTGTTCGGTTGAAGCCGGAAAGTATGCAGGACAATAGCATGGTTCATGAGGTTGAAAATGGTGCTGTTAATGAGAGAGGAAATAATGAGGCTATCGAGCCACATGAAAGGAACTTACACACACTTGGAAATGAGGTTGGCTCAATTGATATAGACTGTCAAAGGAACCTTACTGATGCAGAGTCACAGAATACTCTACCTGAATTAGTACATGGAATAAGTGATCTGAATTCCCTAGACACATTGGATGATGAAAGAGAAGCTACTTCAAATGAAAGTAACGAGATTTACAAACAGACTAAGCTGAAGCTGAGTGAGTTCATGATGCAAAACAGTCTTGATGGTACTAATGTGCATGACAATAGATTGGATGATGCACCCTCAAATGTCATGAACATTGCTTTATTGTTAGACGACTGCTGCAGTGATGATGATGCTGCTGCTGATGATGATGATGGGAAGGGGGAAGATAATGTGCTGAGGAAGATGGGGGATGATGAATCAACTCCTACGCTGCTACAGCTGTCACGCATGTCGGGGAAGTCTGCCCCTAATTCTCCTCTTACTTTCTATAGCGTAAAACACAGTAAGCAGGACTTGTCTTCATTGCTGAAAGATGATTGCATGATTGCATCGTCCTCTCCATCACACAGCTCACATGGATCGTCTGCATTGTTTCATGGATCACTTCCATCACTACCAACTGGGACCAGATTCAGAAGACCACCTCCACCACCGGAAGATGATTTAAATCTTCCTCCGCCACCCCGACCTCCTGCTACACTTCCACTTCCTGATTCACCATGCCTGTCAATCAGAAAACTATCACCTCCCCCACCACCACTGGCATGTGGTGGCATACATTGTAGCAGTCCAATCACGAGACCGAAGACATTGCTAAGGCCAATTAGTTCAGAAGATTCACCTACACCAGGGCCAAGTAATTCAGAAATTTACAATTTATCTATGGATAGATCAAGCCGGCAAAATTCTGAAAATAATGCTGATCCCATGTTGCAAATGGCGCGCGAACATATGAAAATCATGATAGACCGTATGAGGCAGTTTGTTCCACTTAAGCACCCCAACCCTGACAACATGCAGTTAGATGAATTACAACTTGCCATCTTGGATTTTACTTATCTTGAGCAGGCGTTGCTAGATTCTGAAGAATATTTTGATTTTGACGATTATGGGGATCTAAATTTAGACATGATGTCACGATTAGGGGAGAAAGATGTAGCTCAGTCGTTTCCAAGAGGCATTGAAGCAATAACTGAATGTCTTATATGCTGCGATGAAGTGAAACTGTATAAGAGAATTTGTTGCGACTTCCCTGCCTGTGACACCTGTATGGAACAATACATTGAAACAAATGTAAATCAGGGCATTGTTAAAATTCAATGTCTCGGTGATTCCTGCGAGACCTTTCTCTACCGTGACGAAATCCTAGGCAGACTCTCAGTCCCGATGAAAGATAAATACTACAAATTTTTGGTAGATGCTAACAAAGATCCGAAGGTGAAGACGTGTCCGCAGTGTAGCAATATTCATGAGATCAACGATGAATATCTAGAGCAGACGACAAAATATGGTTTGTTGGTCACTTGTCCAGAGTGTCGTCTTGATTGGTGTTTCGAATGTCAGGCACCTTGGCACACGGACGTTAAATGTAAAGAGTTTAGAAAAGGCGACAAGTTGGTTAAGAGCTGGGCGAAGGAGAAGCATTATGGTACGACGAATGCACAGAGGTGTCCCAAATGCAAGGTAAGTGTAGTTTTTTCTTCCTGTAGTTGGGTCCCAGCGATATATTCAGGCGCTTGGCTAAATACCAGCACAATCTTCCATTTTGAATTATAAAAACAGATTTTTTAAAAATTATTATAAAGTGGTAGAATGTGTGACAAACATTGCAGTTCGGTTTCCTTGATCATGGCTCATTCTAGAGGGCGACATGGGCAAAGTAGTCGCCCTTGGGACCCTGACTGCGCCCCCTGGGGACACCACTTCTCCCTTTTACAATTTTCAGATAAAATATTGTCTAGTAAGATACACTTACCATTGTTAAAAACTCGTTCTATTCAAATATTGTATTTAATGGTCATATTGTGTATTTTAACTCTATTATGTTGAAATTTATTAAATAAAACCATCAGTTGGCGGAATCGACAGCTTTTTCACCTCTCCCAAAAATTTGGATCTAGCTTACAGTTGGATCTGTAGTCCAGTGATTAACACGCTGGACTGGTAATCCAGGGGTCGCAGGTTCGATCCCCCGTCTGACCATAATAAAATGAGATGGGACTTTAAACCAAGGTCGTGTGTCGGTGCTTTGCACCGTGCACGTAAAAGAACCAGAGGAGACTCTGGAATGGCTCTGCTGTCTGTATCATTGCACTATCCTCCAAAATCTAAAATGACTAATCTCTTCATGAGGCATATGAGCAACCGTTAGCGATGATAAATAAATGTACAATACACAATGGATCTAGCTTGGAAACTTTCAGAACATGTCCACAATGTGGCTAGTCATGGTCAGTGGATGCTTGGGAACTTTCAGAACATGTCCACAATGTGGCTAGTCATGCTCAGTGGAAGCTTGGACACTTTCAGAACATGTCCACAATGTGGCTAGTCATGGTCAGTGGAGGCTTGGACACTTTCAGAACATGTCCACAATGTGGCTAGTCATGATCAGTGGAAGCTTGGAAACTTTCAGAACATGTCCACAATGTGGCTAGTCATGGTCAGTGGAAGCTTGGAAACTTTCAGAACATGTCCACAATGTGGCTAGTCATGCTCAGTGGGTGCTTGGAAACTTTCAGAACATGTCCACAATGTGGCTAGTCATGATCAGTGGATGCTTGGGAACTTTCAGAACATGTCCACAATGTGGCTAGTCATGGTCAGTGGAAGCTTGGACACTTTCAGAACATGTCCACAATGTGACTAGTCATGGTCAGTGGAAGCTTGGAAACTTTCAGAACATGTCCACAATGTGGCTAGTCATGGTCAGTGGAAGCTTGGAAACTTTCAGAACATGTCCACAATGTGGCTAGTCATGATCAGTGGAAGCTTGGAGACTTTCAGAACATGTCCACAATGTGGCTAGTCATGCTCAGTGGGTGCTTGGAAACTTTCAGAACATGTCCACAATGTGGCTAGTCATGATCAGTGGATGCTTGGGAACTTTCAGAACATGTCCGCAATGTGGCTAGTCATGATCAGTGGATGCTTGGGAACTTTCAGAACATGTCCGCAATGTGGCTAGTCATGCTCAGTGGGTGCTTGGGAACTTTCAGAACATTTCCACATTCGCTTATTTTCGGGAATCATCGTGTATAACCGTGTCTGTTCTGTGATTTCCGATATTTAGCGATCGTATTGTAACACCCGTGGGCGTTTTTGGTCGAGGATGGCCGGTAATTGTAGGTAAATGTACAAACACAATTTAAACGAAGTATCAATGTTAATCTCTTTTACTACACATGTATTTCTTGATACCGGTACTTTGTCATCACGCAATTACAAACCGCGACATAAAATATCGCGTACCAGTTACGCTACAGTATTATGAGTATATGTACCTTGTTTATGCGCAGGTGTGAGAGACGATTATCTGCAGCGAGCTTATATATATAGACAAATGTCTTGCAAGACATTCGTCATTACCAAATCGGATTTCACGTTACGGAAATAACAACCAATCAGATGCGTTGATGCATTTAACCGTGTCTATCACTTCTACCTGTGAGACGCCATCTTGCAAGACAAATTTAGCTCGAACAACTTTCAGAATCAAATAGTGTGAAACTTACACAACACTTCACATAAATACTGGAGTTAACAAATAGTATAGATTACTAGGAATAATTACATATACGTTAAGGTTAGTAAATGTTAGTAGTTTTGTATAAATAATGCGGAACGAAAAGTCTAGCCGATGTGGAATGAACGGATAGACTTTGAAAACATTGCGCGTTCGTAACTTTTGCTAGACATAAGCATGGAATATACATAATCAAAAACCATTAGCATTAAATCTGAATCGGCAGAAGTTTGGCAAATACCTTTCGGTTAATGAAAATATGGTTGATTATCGTATGACTTTCTTGGAGTCCTACAGAACTGAAGAAATACAATTCTAAGACGCGACCGGAAGTAGTTAGATTTGTCTTTCTGTGATTTCATTTCCCCAGGTGAAATCGTCATCCAAGAAATCTGACGCGATACAACCATATTTTAGAGTAAGAAACACAATAAATATGCATGATATACCCAAATAAATGTCATAGAGCAAAGGAAAGTGATTGACTGTCCTGGATAAAGCGAAAATGAGTGTAAACTATGTCTGTCAAAGTCTAGCCAAGGAAGATCCGACCATTCTGTAACGGTATAAAAGTTGTGAATGTTTGTTGACTGTCTTCAAGGTTCTACTTAGTGATCATGTATAATACGAAAGTCCACATTATCACAGTATATTGTAGAGAGGAGTTGTCGTTCTTCTTCAAATCTACACCCTGTATAATACGGGTGTAAGTAGATGGCTCTACGATCGGAAATCTAGTTTCCCCAGGCTGTCATTTTGCCAGCAGTTAAAAATTGACAGACGAACCTAGGCTAGATTATTCTGTACGAGATGTTTCACTTGTATCTCGGTGTGTGGCATATATTATATTAGCACAGTTATCACATATCCTTATATTAAACAGCAGAGCAAACTGTTAGTACTTTACTGGGCTTGCCATTAGTACTTTACTGGGCTTGCCGTTTGTACTTTATTGAGCTTGCCGTTGTCGTTCATTCCTACGCATCAGAACTCCAAACCGTTGTTTATTCACCGATAAGCAACGCAAAAGAAAAATATTATTTCCATTCTAACATGACACACTATAAAGCTATAAATGAATGAATGTTTGTGTTATTTTGTCACCTTGTCTGCTATTTTGCTGATGGCTTTTACAAAACTCCTCCCTTTGAAATACGTTCTGTATTCCAATGGCACTGAAAATCCTCCTCCAGCTATCAACACTATATTTTCTACAAATCCTGCCCAATCGCTGTATTCAATTTCAATGTAAAATTGTTAAAAATTGTGAATTGTGAATTGTCAATAAATAAGATTTTTACAGATGGTTACAGATTTAACAATGGTAGATTTGTTCTTTGTTTATAGGAACAAAATATCAAGTCATTTTAGAATGTAAGATTAGTTATTCGTTAACTCTTTCAACACCAAGTAACTGACATGGACTGGTCCATGATATTCTTAAACCAATAAATGAATCAGAAAATCACATTTGGACAAGTTCATTTATCAAAATGGGTAATTATGTCTAAAATTAGTAATACTACTTGCAAAAAGTGCAGATCCTGATGAGACGGCTCGTCACGAGCCGGCTCATCTGGATCTACACTTTTTGTAAGCCTATTTAGAGGTCTGTGGTGTTGAAAGGGTTAACTATAGAATATTATCTGCAACTTAACATCATTTGCTAGTGCAATACATCAGGCTAATATGAAATTTTTGTTTGAAAATGTCGAAATCTGATTGGTTGTTGGAGCTAGACCTGTATGAAATCGATCCTCGGACCGTAAAGTATGTAAGATTGTACGATGGTCGCCAGATCGGACAGGTGGGTTATCTCCGGGTACTCCGGTTTCCTCCCACATGAATGACCACATTTATGCTTTCATCTGCGCCAACGAGAGTGATTAATTTAAGTTGTTAAAACTTGCTTCGGAATCGTTGTAAAATAGATTATTATATATATAGCAAGATTCTATGGCAACCGCCGTCTTGACTGATACAGTTTGAGCATGAACATTTTGTATAACCTGAATCATTTAAAATAATAGTTTAATATTAGTTAGTGTTGAAAATATATTCAATTAATAAAGTGTTCATTAATAAAGTGATTCATATTGGCCTCGTGATTGAGAATATCAGTCTGTCATATTGGACCCCGGCTCTATAAAATAGGTGATGCAGTTCGCTAAAGCTCTGATCTGTTGTCCAGTGGTAACATGCTGGACTAGTAATCCAGGGATCGCAGGTCTTCCCCAGTCTGACCCTAATAAAATAAACAGTCTTTCAGATGGGACTTTAAACCGAGGTCCCGTATCGGTGCTTTACACCGTGTACGTAAAAGAACCAAAGGAGACTCTGGAATGGGTCTCTGTCTGTATCATTGCACTATCCTCCAAAATATATAAAATGATTAATCTCTTCAGGAGGCGTCGCTCATATGGGCAACCGGTAGCGATGATAAATAAACGTAAAACACACAGCTAAAGCTTGTTTGCACATATTTAAAGCGACACTATAATTATGAAATTTGTCGTTGAAGTTATGTTATATGTTATATTTCTGCATCAGCACCATTTTTGGGCTATATCGCCGGCGGGCAGTTTACCTAACAACACCTTTCCTGGGCAGGCTCCAGCGGTTAACCACTACTTGGGTGCACCAACCTCCGTAACTTGTCGTTCAAGTAGCAATGCTACAACACATCATTCCATTATAATTTGAATAATTATTTTCCGTCAGTAAACAATATAACAAACTGAAAGTGAGAGTAGGACTTTCCTAAATCGTTTTGCCAGGCCCTGAATTCATTTGGAACACATCACACTCTATCGATAGTCAGAACAAACATCTAAGACACCTGTGTCATTCATGTGTTGATAAACAATTTTCATATACAACGGAGCTACATGTATATTTATTTCATATTTTTCGTTTCAGTGCGAATATTTTAATTGTTTTAATATTAGAATTTTTTTTTAAACACAGTCATTGGATATTATTTTCTTTAATTATCGGGTACACTTTACAACAAAACATCCTTTTGGTTCTGATATAGTATCGCTTTAAGGAACCAATAACCTAACGTCTAGGTTCCTACGCGTCTAGGTTCCTACGTGTCTAGGTTCTACGTGTCTAGGTTCCTACTGGTCTAGGTTCCTACGTGTCTAGGTTCCTACACGTCTAGGTTCCTACTGGTCCTACTGGTCTAGGTTCCTATGCGTCTAGGTTCCTACGTGTCTATTTTCCTACGTGTCTAGGTTCCTACGTGTCTAGATTCCTACTGGTCTAGGTTCCTACTGGTCTAGGTTCATACTGGTCTAGGTTCCTACTGGTCTAGGTTCCTACTGGTCTAGGTTCCTACTGGTCTAGGTTCCTACGTGTCTAGGTTCCTACTGGTCTAGGTTCCTACTGGTCTAGGTTCCTACGTGTCTAGGTTCCTACTGGTCTAGGTTCCTACGCGTCTAGGTTCCTACGTATCTAGGTTCCTACTGGTCTAGGTTCCTACATGTCTAGGTTCCTACGCATCTAGGATCCTACGTGTCTAGGTTCCTACGTGTCTAGGTTCCTACTGGTCTAGCTTCCTACTGGTCTAGGTTCCTACGCGTCTAGGTTCCTACTGGTCTAGGTTCCTACTGGTCTAGGTTCCTATGTGTCTAGGTTCCTACGTGTCTAGGTTCCTACTGGTCTAGGTTCCTACACATCTAGGTTCCTACTGGTCTAGGTTCCTACGTGTCTAGGTTCCTACGTGTCTAGGTTCCTACTGGTCTAGGTTCCTACGTGTCTAGGTTCCTACGTGTCTAGGTTCCTACTGGTCGAGGTTCCTACATGTCTAGGTTCCTACGCATCTAGGTTCCTACGTGTCTAGGTTCCTACGTGTCTAGGTTCCTACTGGTCTAGGTTCCTACTGGTCTAGGTTCCTATGCGTCTAGGTTCCTACTGGTCTAGGTTCCTACGTGTCTAGGTTCCTACGTGTCTAGGTTCCTACGTGTCTAGGTTCCTACGTTCCTACCTGTCTAGGTTCCTACTGGTCTAGGTTCCTACTGGTCTAGGTTCCTACTGGTCTAGGTTCCTACGTGTCTAGGTTCCTACACGTCTAGGTTCCTACTGGTCTAGGTTCCTACTGGTCTAGGTTCCTACGCATCTAGGTTCCTACTGGTCTAGGTTCATACGTGTCTAGGTTCCTACGTGTCTAGGTTCCTACTGGTCTAGGTTCCTATGTGTCTAGGTTCCTACGCGTCTAGGTTCCTACTGGTCTAGGTTCCTACACATCTAGGTTCCTACGTGTCTAGGTTCCTACGTGTCTAGGTTCCTACGTGTCTAGGTTCCTACTGGTCTAGGTTCCTACGTGTCTAGGTTCCTACTGGTCTAGGTTCCTACGTGTCTAGGTTCCTACTGGTCTAGGTTCATACGTGTCTAGGTTCCTACGTGTCTAGGTTCCTACTGGTCTAGGTTCCTATGTGTCTAGGTTCCTACATGTCTAGGTTCCTACGCGTCTAGGTTCCTACTGGTCTAGGTTCCTACACATCTAGGTTCCTACCTGTCTAGGTTCCTACTGGTCTAGGTTCCTACTGGTCTAGGTTCCTACTGGTCTAGGTTCCTACGTGTCTAGGTTCCTACACGTCTAGGTTCCTACTGGTCTAGGTTCCTACTGGTCTAGGTTCCTACGCATCTAGGTTCCTACTGGTCTAGGTTCATACGTGTCTAGGTTCCTACGTGTCTAGGTTCCTACTGGTCTAGGTTCCTATGTGTCTAGGTTCCTACGCGTCTAGGTTCCTACTGGTCTAGGTTCCTACACATCTAGGTTCCTACGTGTCTAGGTTCCTACGTGTCTAGGTTCCTACTGGTCTAGGTTCCTACGTGTCTAGGTTCCTACTGGTCTAGGTTCCTACGTGTCTAGGTTCCTACTGGTCTAGGTTCATACGTGTCTAGGTTCCTACGTGTCTAGGTTCCTACTGGTCTAGGTTCCTATGTGTCTAGGTTCCTACATGTCTAGGTTCCTACGCGTCTAGGTTCCTACTGGTCTAGGTTCCTACACATCTAGGTTCCTACGTGTCTAGGTTCCTACTTGTCTAGGTTCCTACGTGTCTAGGTTCCTACGTGTCTAGGTTCCTACTGGTCTAGGTTCCTACGTGTCTAGGTTCCTACTGGTCTAGGTTCCTACACGTCTAGGTTCCTACTGGTCTAGGTTCCTACTGGTCTAGGTTCCTACACGTCTAGGTTCCTACTGGTCTAGGTTCCTACGCGTCTAGGTTCCTACTGGTCTAGGTTCCTACACGTCTAGGTTCCTACTGGTCTAGGTTCCTACACATCTAGGTTCCTACTGGTCTAGGTTCCTACGCATCTAGGTTCCTACGCGTCTAGGTTGCTACTCGGCTAGGTTCCTACACATCTAGGTTCCTACTGGTCTAGGTTCCTACGCGTCTAGGTTCCTACACGTCTAGGTTCCTACTGGTCTAGGTTCCTACTGGTCTAGGTTCCTACATGTCTAGGTTCCTTCTGGTCTAGGTTCCTACATGTCTAGGTTCCTACACGTCTAGGTTCCTATGTGTCTAGGTTCCTACTGGTCTAGGTTCCTACGCGTCTAGGTTCCTACTGGTCTAGGTTCCTACTGGTCTAGGTTCCTACACGTCTAGGTTCCTACGTGTCTAGGTTCCTACTGGTCTAGGTTCCTACACGTCTAGGTTCCTACGCGTCTAGGTTCCTACGCGTCTAGGTTCCTACTGGTCTAGGTTCCTACGCGTCTAGGTTCCTACTGGTCTAGGTTCCTATGTGTCTAGGTTCCTACTGGTCTAGGTTCCTACGTGTCTAGGTTCCTACACATCTAGGTTCCTACGTGTCTAGGTTCCTACTGGTCTAGGTTCCTACACGTCTAGGTTCCTACGTGTCTAGGTTCCTACTGGTCTAGGTTCCTACGCGTCTAGGTTCCTACTGGTCTAGGTTCCTACACGTCTAGGTTCCTACTGGTCTAGGTTCCTACACGTCTAGGTTCCTACACGTCTAGGTTCCTACTGGTCTAGGTTCCTACACGTCTAGGTTCCTACTGGTCTAGGTTCCTACTCACATGAAGATTGCAGAATTAAATATTGTTAATATAATTATATTAAAATTTAATAATGTTGATTTATGGTTTGTTCTAATTTTTATTGCATGGAAATGAATAAGCGTTCTTAAAAAAAATATGAATTTATTTATTAATTTGTCATATTTGATCCATATTTCAGATCTTCATTGAGCGGAAAGGAGGTTGTGATCACATGATGTGTAGTAAATGTGATACAAGCTTCTGTTACAAATGTGGCGGTCGCTATCTCGATCTGAAGTTCTTAGGCAATCATTTGAGTCGATACAGTCCGCTGGGATGTAAATACAACTTTAAGCCAGACAAACCCGTGCTGCGGAAGGTGATCCGAGGGTCGGTGTTTGGTATGTACACATTTTAAACATGCATATATACACATTCTAAACATGCATATATATACTGCTTCTAAACATGCATATATACCACCTCTAAACATGCATATATACCACTTCTAAACATGCATATATACCACTTCTAAACATGCATATATACCACCTCTAAACATGCATATATACCACTTCTAAACATGCATATATATACTGCTTCTAAACATGCATATATACTGCTTCTAAACATGCATATATGCATATATACCACTTCTAAACATGCATATATACCACTTCTAAACATGCATATATATACTGCTTCTAAACATGCATATATACTGCTTCTAAACATGCATATATACCACCTCTAAACATGCATATATACTGCTTCTAAACATGCATATATACTGCTTCTAAACATGCATATATACCACCTCTAAACATGCATATATACTGCTTCTAAACATGCATATATACCACCTCTAAACATGCATATATACCACCTCTAAACATGCATATATACCACCTCTAAACATGCATATATACCACTTCTAAACATGCATATATACCACTTCTAAACATGCATATATACCACCTCTAAACATGCATATATACCACTTCTAAACATGCATATATACCACCTCTAAACATGCATATATACCACCTCTAAACATGCATATATACCACTTCTAAACATGCATATATACCACTTCTAAACATGCATATATACTGCTTCTAAACATGCATATATACTGCTTCTAAACATGCATATATACCACTTCTAAACATGCATATATACCACTTCTAAACATGCATATATACTGCTTCTAAACATGCATATATACTGCTTCTAAACATGCATATATACCACTTCTAAACATGCATATATACCACTTCTAAACATGCATATATACTGCTTCTAAACATGCATATATACTGCTTCTAAACATGCATATATACCACTTCTAAACATGCATATATACCACTTCTAAACATGCATATATACTGCTTCTAAACATGCATATATACTGCTTCTAAACATGCATATATACCACTTCTAAACATGCATATATACCACTTCTAAACATGCATATATACTGCTTCTAAACATGCATATATACTGCTTCTAAACATGCATATATACCACTTCTAAACATGCATATATACCACTTCTAAACATGCATATATACTGCTTCTAAACATGCATATATACCACCTCTAAACATGCATATATACCACTTCTAAACATGCATATATACTGCTTCTAAACATGCATATATACCACTTCTAAACATGCATATATACCACCTCTAAACATGCATACATACTGCTTCTAAACATGCATATATACCACTTCTAAACATGCATATATGCCACTTCTAAACATGCATATATACCACCTCTAAACATGCATATATACCACTTCTAAACATGCATATATACCACTTCTAAACATGCATATATACCACTTCTAAACATGCATATATACTGCTTCTAAACATGCATATATACCACCTCTAAACATGCATATATACCACTTCTAAACATGCATATATACCACCTCTAAACATGCATATATACCACCTCTAAACATGCATATATACCACCTCTAAACATGCATATATACCACTTCTAAACATGCATATATACCACCTCTAAACATGCATATATATCACCTCTAAACATGCATATATACCACCTCTAAACATGCATATATACCACTTCTAAACATGCATATATATACCACTTCTAAACATGCATATATATACCACTTCTAAACATGCATATATACCACCTCTAAACATGCATATATATACCACTTCTAAACATGCATATATATACCACTTCTAAACATGCATATATATACCACTTCTAAACATGCATATATACCACCTCTAAACATGCATATATATACCACTTCTAAACATGCATATATACCACCTCTAAACATGCATATATATACCACCTCTAAACATGCATATATACCACCTCTAAACATGCATATATACCACTTCTAAACATGCATATATACTGCTTCTAAACATGCATATATACTGCTTCTAAACATGCATATATACCACCTCTAAACATGCATATATACCACCTCTAAACATGCATATATACTGCTTCTAAACATGCATATATACTGCTTCTAAACATGCATATATACTGCTTCTAAACATGCATATATACTGCTTCTAAACATGCATATATACCGCTTCTAAACATGCATATATATACCACTTCTAAACATGCATATATACCACCTCTAAACATGCATATATACCACTTCTAAACATGCATATATACTGCTTCTAAACATGCATATATACTGCTTCTAAACATGCATATATACTGCTTCTAAACATGCATATATACTGCTTCTAAACATGCATATATAATACAGTAAACATTCATATGAGTTGGTTGTGTGTAGAACTTTACTTGTGTATATGTAGGAGCCAAGCTGCTGGGTGGTGTAGTGCTAGCTGGTCTAGGTGTGGCAGCTGTGGGGATCCTGCTCGGGGCCAGCATTGTCATACTGCCGGCATTCGGGGGATACAAGTACTACAAACATAGGAAGCTTAAACGGCTGCAGAAATGGCAACAAGAACTGATCAAGATGAGGTCTAAGAATGCGATGATGGAACTGCATAAAGAACGTCTTTGTAGGTTTAAACTTTTATTTCTGGGTCTGTAGTCCAGTGGTAACACGCTGGACTGGTAATACAGGGATTGCAGGTTCGATCCCCCGTCTGACCCTAATACCGAGGTCTTGTGTCGGTGCTTTACACCGTGCACGTAAAAGAACCAGAAGAGACTCTGGAATGGGTCTCTGTCTGTATCATTGCACTATCCTCCAAAAATCTACTTAAAATGACTTTATCTCTTCAGGAGGCGTCGCTCATATGGGCAACCGGTAGCGACTATAAATAAACGTAAAACACACTCTTATAGAGATAATCTCTATAAGCTTTTGATTATAATCCATTTTCGTTTTTTGTATACAATATATATGTACTGTAATAAATAATACGAACGAATAAATATGTTTTAAACCAGAATTCTTTCATGCGAGGAAGTTATCCAGCTGACTTGCGAATGTTTAGTGGTTCTATCCGGCCACATGTCTGGCTGAAATACTGTTCACCCTGGATCTTCTTCCACCAATAGTTGGAAGTGGAAGTCGTGATAGCGCAGTGGATGCGCGTTCGCTTCAGGTGCGAAAGGTCCGGAGTTCAAGCCTCGCTGGAGCCGTTACGATTGTGTCCTTAGGCAAGGCATTTAAATTCCACGTTGCCTCTTCTCTCTCCCTCGTGGCGATGGATTACATCAGGAATGAGGTCTCGAGAGTGATTAAAATAAGTTGAAAGAACTTGTTTCGCAATTGAGCTAAACTAAATTTGTATAAACTAATATAACATGCTGAAATGATGGTTCTCAGCTCAAACAAAATTAACCCTTTCCTTCATAGAGATTTTGGTTAATATACTATTATATCTCCATACAAACGACAGCCATTTAGCTATCATGCAGTGGATATGTAGTTTCCATATCTATCCCACCTCCATAGATATTACTGGGACTTCATAGAGATATAGGTTAATATACTATTATATCTCCATACAAACGACATCCATTTAGCTATCATGCAGTGGATAAGTAGTTGCCATATCTATCCCACCTCCATTGACATTACTGGGACTTCATAGAGATTTAGGTTAATATACTATTATATCTCCATACAAATGACAGTCATTTAGCTATCACACAGTGGATAAGTAGTCGCCATATCTATCCCACCGCCATAGATATTACTGGGACTACATAGAGATTTAGGTTAATATACTATTATATCTCCATACAAACGACAGCCATTTAGCTATCATGCAGTGGATAAGTAGTTGCCATATTTATCCCACCTCCATAGATATTACTGGGACTTCATAGAGATTTAGGTTAATATACTATTATATCTCCATACAAACGACAGTCATTTAGCTATCATACAGTGGATAAGTAGTCGCCATATCTATCCCACCTCCATAGATATTACTGGGACTTCATAGAGATATAGGTTAATATACTATTATATCTCCATACAAACGACATCCATTTAGCTATCATGCAGTGGATAAGTAGTCGCCATATATATCCCACCTCCATAGATATTACTGGGACTTCATAGAGATTTAGGTTAATATACTATTATATCTCCATACAAACGACAGTCATTTAGCTATCACACAGTGGATAAGTAGTCGCCATATCTATCCCACCTCCATAGATATTACTGGGACTTCATAGAGATTTAGGTTAATATACTATTATATCTCCATACAAACGACAGTCATTTAGCTATCATACAGTGGATAAGTAGTCGCCATATCTATCCCACCGCCATAGATATTACTGGGACTACATAGAGATTTAGGTTAATATACTATTATATCTCCATACAAACGACAGCCATTTAGCTATCATGCAGTGGATAAGTAGTTGCCATATTTATCCCACCTCCATAGATATTACTGGGACTTCATAGAGATTTAGGTTAATATACTATTATATCTCCATACAAACGACAGTCATTTAGCTATCACACAGTGGATAAGTAGTCGCCATATCTATCCCACCTCCATAGATATTACTGGGACTTCATAGAGATTTAGGTTAATATACTATTATATCTCCATACAAACGACAGCCATTTAGCTATCATGCAGTGAATAAGTAGTTGCCATATTTATCCCACCTCCATAGATATTACTGGGACTTCATAGAGATTTAGGTTAATATACTATTATATCTCCATACAAACGACAGCCATTTAGCTATCATGCAGTGGATAAGTAGTTGCCATATTTATCCCACCTCCATAGATATTACTGGGACTTCATAGAGATTTAGGTTAATATACTATTATATCTCCATACAAACGACAGTCATTTAGCTATCACACAGTGGATAAGTAGTCGCCATATCTATCCCACCTCCATAGATATTACTGGGACTACATAGAGATTTAGGTTAATATACTATTATATCTCCATACAAACGACAGCCATTTAGCTATCATGCAGTGGATAAGTAGTCGCCATATCTATCCCACATCCATATACATTACTAGGACTACATGAGATTCTGGCCTTTATTATGAACATTGGTTTGGCTAGTACATCGTCAATGTATGTCGTATTAGTAATAGACAAGGTGCTTCTATGAGGGAAAGGGTCAACGTATGTCGTATTAGTAATGGAACAGGTGCTTCTATGAGGGAAAGGGTCAACGTATGTCGTATTAGTAATGGAACAGGTGCTTCTATGAGGGAAAGGGTCAACGTATGTCGTATTGGTAATGGAAAAGGTGCTTCTATGAGGGAAAGGGTCAACGTATGTCGTATTGGTAATGGAAAAGGTGCTTCTATGAGGGAAAGGGTCAACGTATGTCGTATTGGTAATGGAAACGGTGCTTCTATGAGGGAAAGGGTCAACGTATGTCGTATTGGTAATGGAAACGGTGCTTCTATGAGGGAAAGGGTCAACGTATGTCGTATTGGTAATGGAAACGGTGCTTCTATGAGGGAAAGGGTCAACGTATGTCGTATTGGTAATGGAAACGGTGCTTCTATGAGGGAAAGGGTCAACGTATGTCGTATTGGTAATGGAAACGGTGCTTCTATGAGGGAAAGGGTCAACGTATGTCGTATTGGTAATGGAAACGGTGCTTCTATGAGGGAAAGGGTCAACGTATGTCGTATTGGTAATGGAAACGGTGCTTCTATGAGGGAAAGGGTCAACGTATGTCGTATTGGTAATGGAAACGGTGCTTCTATGAGGGAAAGGGTCAACGTATGTCGTATTGGTAATGGAAACGGTGCTTCTATGAGGGAAAGGGTCAACGTATGTCGTATTGGTAATGGAAACGGTGCTTCTATGAGGGAAAGGGTCAACGTATGTCGTATTGGTAATGGAAACGGTGCTTCTATGAGGGAAAGGGTCAACGTATGTCGTATTGGTAATGGAAACGGTGCTTCTATGAGGGAAAGGGTCAACG
>CM026396.1:675649-719589 GCA_014843695.1 Archivesica marissinica
TGGTACACTGACCTCCCCTATCCTGGAGGTCTAGCTTTATGGTACACTGACCTCCCTATCCTGGAGGTCTAGCTTTGTGGTACACTGACCTCCCCTATCCTGGAGGTCTAGCTTTGTGGTACACTGACCTCCCCTATCCTGGAGGTCTAGCTTTGTGGTACACTGACCTCCCCTATCCTGGAGGTCTAGCTTTATGGTACACTGACCTCCCTATCCTGGAGGTCTAGCTTTGTGGTACACTGACCTCCCCTATCCTGGAGGTCTAGCTTTGTGGTACACTGACCTCCCCTATCCTGGAGGTCTAGCTTTGTGGTACACTGACCTCCCCTATCCTGGAGGTCTAGCTTTAGTATTGAATGAACACCCCGTGACTCATTGATTCAGCCTTCACCGTAAACCAATTAGCTCGAATATCTTGTGCTAGTCCATTTATTTTTGGGCTAATATGAATTGCTGAAATTTTCGACTCTGGACTATTTCATATGGTGGACTATTTCATACGGTAATGCAGTAGTCAGTCGGCATACTCTTGTATCTGTGAAAATGTTATGGAAATGATTATGTTTATGTTTATGTTTAATAAAAACAGTAAATTTGGCGGGAAAATGAAACATGAGTTATTGCCCTTTAGTTGTAGTAAATCATGTGTTGTCTCCTCCAGTTACATGTATCAGGCTGTAACTTCATCAAAGGCAATATTGTCTATGAGAAATGGCCGGGAATGTAAATTCTCTGTGAATTTGCTTGTTTGGAATAGCAAGCGATGTCAATAGACACACCAACTTCAATGATTAAATGCTGACTATTCAAAGAATTCTGTTCAAACCTCCATCATATTTATATATATGGTTACATGTCTTTGTATTTTCATGTTTTTTGGGAGTCGTGTGTATTGGTGACCTGGTTTCCTGGGATCGATAACTTTGTGCTTCTTGTATTTGTTTTCTGGAATTGGTTGCCGGGGTTTCTGTTTGTTACTAGGGAAACTCATTCACTCGTGGTAGTCTTAGTGAGAATATAGTGAATGAAAGTTAGTCTCGACGTCCTGTCTGCAAAAGTAAAACACGCGCAGTTGAAGAAAAAAAGGATCCATTTTGACGCCATATGTAAAACGCTCAGTGTCGATAATACAGGTTGAGTATAATATATTCAATTACTTTATAAGCATGAATGAAATACGTAATATAAAAAATAAATGACATTTTTTATTATGTAAGGGAGACAACCCAGTTATTGAAATAACCAACTTTGATGTGTTTGTTCATTGACATGCATATGTACATGACTATTTTCAGCAATTGTATGCATTTTGACATTCTTCTACCTTATTCCTTGTATTGGACATGGCACGTGTGGTCACGTACACGTGTGGTCACGTACACGCTTACAGGGATGTGAATCGTCTTGTTTATAGAGCATTTCATCCGTATTTGGTTAAAATCTTGATGAATAAATATTGTCAAATTTGGTCTAAACTCTTCAGAAAAGATATTGGTTTTTCACATTTTAAGTGGGGGATCCTCTTTCAGTGTTTTGGCCAATTTCCTCTTTCCACAATTGTCCATGCACAGCCCTGCAGCTGTTACAAGTTGTGATTATCCTCGTACATAGACGTTGCCGGTTTAGATATCCTCGTACAAAGACGTTGCCGGTTTAGATATCCTCTTACATAGACGTTGCCAGTTTAGATTATCCTCGCACATAGACATTGCCGGTTTAGATATCCTCATACAAAGATGTTGCCGGTTTAGATTATCCTCGTACATAGACGTTGCCGGTTTAGATAGCCTCATACATAGATGTTACCGGTTTAGATTATCCTCGTACATAGACGTTGCCGGTTTAGATAGCCTCATACATAGATGTTACCGGTTTAGATTATCCTCGTACATAGACGTTGCCAGTTTAGATTATCCTCGTACATAGACGTTGCCGGTTTAGATTATCCTCATACATAGATGTTGCCGGTTTAGATTATCCTCGTACATAGACGTTGCCGGTTTAGATTATCCTCGTACATAGACGTTGCCAGTTTAGATTATCCTCGTACATAGACATTGCCGGTTTAGATTATCCTTGTACATAGACGTTGCCGGTTTAGATTATCCTCGTACATAGACGTTGCCGGTTTAGATTATCCCCGTACATAGATGTTGCCGGTTTAAATTATCCTCGTACATAGACGTTGCCAGTTTAGATTATCCTCGTACATAGATGTTGCCGGTTTAGATTATCCTCGCACATAGACGTTGCCAGTTTAGATTATCCTCGTACATAGACGTTGCCGGTTTAGATTATCCTCGTACATAGATGTTGCCGGTTTAGATATCCTCGTACATAGACGTTGCCGGTTTAGATTATCCTCGTACATAGACGTTGCCGGTTTAGATTATCCTCATACATAGATGTTACCGGTTTAGATTATCCTCGTACATAGACGTTGCCGGTTTAGATTATCCTCGTACATAGACGTTGCCGGTTTAGATTATCCTCGTACATAGACGTTGCCAGTTTAGATTATCCTCGTACATAAGATGTTGCCAGTTTAGATTATCCTCGTACATAGATGTTACCGGTTTAGATTATCCTCGCACATAGATGTTGCCGGTTTACTGGCACTTATAATGATTGTTTTTGTCAGTAAACTTGTAAATGAATGCTTAATGCTTGTATCTTATTACAATTCTTACCATATAGACTCGCCTATAAGACACGAGATTATGTCTTATAAGTGAGTGTTAAAACATTTTTTTTTTTTAAATGTGTTGAATAATATCCATAATAATGTTGTAAAGAAAAGTAAGCACTGAACATTTCTTCAATTCACAATGGCCAATCATGCAATTTATACAAGGTATGGTGTCCCATTTTATCAACCCATTTTATTTTCTATGCGAGTGCATGCCAAACCCCGCATATTTCAGGACCAAAGTAGGGGTTGCCTTATAGGCAAGATTGCCTTATAGGCAAGATTGCCATATAGCCGAGATCACCTTATAGGCAAGATCACCTTATAGGCAAGATCACCTTATAGGCAAGATCACCTTATAGGCAAGATCGTCTTATAGGCAAGATCACCTTATAGGCAAGATCACCTTATAGCCTAGATCGTCTTATAGGCGAGATCACCTTATAGCCTAGATCGTCTTATAGGCAAGATCACCTTATAGCCGAGATCACCTTATAGCCTAGATCGTCTTACAGGCAAGATCACCTTATAGGCAAGATCACCTTATAGCCGAGATAATCTTATAGACGAGATCACCTTATAGGCAAGATCACCTTATAGGCAAGATCACCTTATAGCCGAGATCACCTTATAGGCGAGATCACCTTATAGGTGAGATCACCATATAGATGAGATCACCTTATAGGCAAGATCACCTTAATAGCCGAGATCGCCTTTAATAGCTGAGATCGCCTTATAGCCGAGATCGCCTTATAGCCGAGATCACCTTATAGGCGAGATCACCTTATAGACCAGATCACCTTATAGGCAAGATCACCTTATAGGCCAGATCACCTTATAGCCGAGATCACCTTATAGACCTTATAGCTGAGATCACCTTATAGCCGAGATCACCTTATAGACCTTATAGCTGAGATCACCTTATAGCCGAGATCACCTTATAGCCGAGATCACCGTATAGACCTTATAGCTGAGATCACCTTATAGCCGAGATCACCTTATAGACCTTATAGCTGAGATCACCTTATAGCCGAGATCACCTTATAGCCGAGATCACCGTATAGACCTTATAGCTGAGATCACCTTATAGCCGAGATTGCCTTATAGACGAGATCACCTTATAGCCGAGATCACCTTATAGACCTTATAGCTGAGATCACCTTATAGCCGAGATCACCTTATAGCTGAGATCACCTTATAGCCGAGATTGCCTTATAGACGAGATCACCTTATAGCCGAGATCACCTTATAGACGAGATCGCCTTATAGCCGAGATCACCTTATAGCCGAGATCACCTTATAGCCGAATATGGACGGTATATTGATTCTGCAAGTAAACCTATACACACACATGACATAGTAGCTGCATTAATACCGAGTCTTGTGGAATACAAAAATGGAAGCAGTATTTGTTACCAGTTATTGTTTCATGCCCCCTTATAGATATGATTTGGTGAGAATGTTTGAAGCTTTAATTTGTAATTAGTAGAATGCTGAATTACAAAATGAATGTAGTAAAACCTTGTTGGTGTAATTTTAAATATATTTAGGAAGGATGTTTTCCAATATATAGATCAAACAAAGTTATAGGTGGTCAATTGCACAATAAATTGACATTATAAAAGTGAACTGCAGTACAAATGTAGTAAACCCTTTGTCATCTCCATCTGCAGCTTGACACACTAAACAGAAAGAAACTAAAGAGAATGTTAAACCTAGTTTACACCTTATTTTATGATGTCTGACTGTGAATTTATTTTTCTTGGATTAGCAGAGGTTGCTTTTGTTGTGATGGAGCCACTTTGTGAAGTCCATTGTTACGGCCTAGTCAAAGATGGGAATGGGGGCATTAAGAGTTAGTTACCCCTGTGTGCTCCATACTGTTTGTTGTTGGTCTGTAGACACGAAGGTTTGACCTCTGTTGAGCATATTGTTCAATTCTTGTAATTGTTATTCAAGACTTATGAAATGTGTGTGTGTCTTCGGAAAGAATTCGCACATTAACTTTCAATCACTTAACCCATTTGATTCAGGATACAGTTCAAACTGTATTTGCAAAGAACATAGAGCCATATCAGCCACCACGGAACATGCCGTCTGATCAGGCTCTATGCTGTTTGCTATTCAGATTATCTTGCTAAGACACTTGGCTATGTAGTAAACAACATAGATCCTGATCAAAATGCAGCGTCACGCTGGGGCTGGTCTGGATCTATGTTGTTTGCAAAAGCCTTTAAATATATCCAGAATAAAATGGGTTAAACAGCATTTTTGCTCTATTCAAACTCTCACGGTGAAAGTATGATTGTCTTCCATGCTTTTCTTTTTGAGTATATACAAAATGTGAGATATAACGTTAAATATGTAACATAACATGTTTTTGTTCAGGATACATGCATTGCATATAACTATTTTTACTTTATTGAAATTATTTTGTTATGTCAACAAACGTTGAATAAGACATTTGTTTACTAGTTGAAATACTCAGTTTCTGTGGGGAAAATATGCAATAGCGTAAGAAATTACATTCTGTAGAAATGTTCTTATTTTCACCGATGTAGTGCCGCTGACTTGTATACCACTGTAACCTATCATCACTGATGGTCACGGGTTCGAGCCCCGCTCAGGTCGTGTCTCATTTATATGAAAAAGTTGGCAGTTTCTTACGAATGGAGGTTGGTTCACCCAAGTACTGGTTAACCGTTGGAGCCTGCCCAGGAAAGGTGTTGTTAGGTAAACTGCCCGCCGGCGATATAGCCCGAAATGGTGCTGATGCAGGTGTAAAACCCGAAATATAACATAATAACATATAACCGATGTAGTGTCGCTTTATTAAGGTAAAAATGATAATATATAGTCGGGAACCAAAAATCAGCAAAGTAATGAAGCAAATAGGTGGAATGGTGCCACCTTGTGGAACTACTGGATCAATAAAAAAAGAAATATTTACATTTTCACAGTGTTATTTTATGTCGACGTTACAATTCATATTTCAGATATATCCCAATGGTCTTAATATGGACAGGATGATGGGAGATACTGAGCAGTGAAGAATATATATATATTATATATGTATATAAACTCTCCAAGATGTATATAATTATGCAGTGTATATATCCTATGCCAGACACAGTGTACCATGGTCGGGAGAGAATTATATATTGAACTATTTATCGTATTTTGTCAGACAGTAGTGTGTGTTTTACGTTTATTTATTGTCGCTACCTGGTTGCCCATTCATATGAGCGACGCTTGACGATTGATTATTTTAGATTTTTGGAGGATAGTGCAATGATACAGACAGAGACCCATTCCAGAGTATCCTCTCGTTCTTTTACGTGCACAGTGTAAAGCACCGACACGAGACCTCGGTTTAACGTCCCATCTGAAAGACTGTTAATTTTTATGTGTCAGACGGGGGATCGAACCTGTGATCCCTGGATTACCAGTCGTGTTAGCTTCTGGACTACAGATCCGTCTGTGTTTTGTCAGACACTGAAGTGCTCACCTGTATAGGAAAGTATGGACACTAATGAAATATGAGCTAAGAACCTTCTTTGTGGTTATTCAGCTGAGATTTGAGGAAAATCGTCTTTGTAGTGTTTCTGTTGAAAACTAAGGAACTTTCTTCCACCCATTAGGAATATTTGTACAGGGCCCACTCTGGAGCATTATCATACGAAGTCAGTCTGTTATGGTTGGAGAAGACCACCACATTGCCAGGGTAGAAACCAGTACTCCATTCTCCAACCTCCACAAGTGACTGGCAACTTTCTCGCATATCATCATTTATCATTTGTCCCTGTGAATTCACAGCCCCGATGATAGCAGTGAAAGGCGAGTTCTAACAACAGCATGCTAGGCCATTTGATCTCTGTGTGGCTAGAACACTCGACAACGGAGGGGCTAGAACACTTGACCAAGGAGTGGCTAGACCACTTGATCTCAGTGTTGCTAGAACACTCGACAACGGAGGGGCTAGAACACCTGACCAAGGAGTGGCTAGACCACTTGATCTCAGTGTGGCTAGAACACTCGACAACGGAGGGGCTAGAACACCTGACCAAGGAGTGGCTAGACCACTTGATCTCAGTGTGGCTAGAACACTCGACAACGGAGGGGCTAGAACACTCGACAATGGAGGGGCTAGAACACCTGACCACGGAGTGGCTTGTCCACTCGACCACAGTGTTGCTAGAACACTCGACAACGGAGGGGCTAGAACACCTGACCACGGAGTGGCTTGTCCACTCGACAACGGAGGGGCTAGAACATCTGACCACGGAGTGGCTTGTCCACTTGACCACGGAGGAACTCATTAATTTTGGTATGTTTTAAGCTGAGATTTACGATCCGATCCGTCTTTGTTGTGTGGTGTTTACAGCTGAGAGCCAAGGACCTTTGTGGTATTTTCAGCTGAGAACTAGGAACCTTCTATGCATGTATATAGTGTTTCATCTGAAAGCTGAGGAACGTGTTTGTTGTGTTTTCAAATAAAGCTAATAACCTTCTTTGTGGTTTTTTCAGCTCAGAGCTTAGGAGTCTTTGTTGTGTTTTCAAATTAGAGCTTAGTCTTTGTGGTGTTTTCAGCTCACATCTGTGCGTCTTTGTGGTGTTTTCAGCTCAGAGCTTAGAGGCTTTGTGGTGTTTTCTGTTCAAAGGTGAAAGTCTTTGTGGTGTGTGTGCAACTGCACCTCTTTTTGATGCTTAACTACAAAAGATATATTTGTTAGAGGTGTCGAGTGTATTTAGCGAATGGCTATTTAATGTAATAAGTTATATATCGATCGAAACAACTGTCTTGCAGTATGTCTTGGCTATGATAGTTTTTTGAGTAGCAACAACAACAACAATAGCAACAACAACAATAGCAACAACAATAGCAACAACAACAATAGCAACAACACCAAACAACAACAATAGCAACAACAATAGCAACAACACCAATAGCAACAACAATAACATTTTGCTTCTGTTTCAGGTTCGTCTTTGAATGATGCTCTAAATATAATGCTTGTAACCAACCAAGCTGAACTGACCAGACCTAGCGATGCAAATTCTACAATGGAATCGTTCGTAGCTTCAGGCAGTGGCAATGCTGAATTACATAGTTTCTCTGAACATTTTGTCACGAGGAAGATTGGTGTTCGTGGCACTACTTTGCACACTTGTAACTATGTCGATTGCAAGAGGTCGTTTGTGTGTCGGAGATCTATGATGAGGCATGTGCGCACACACACAAAGGAGAAGCCGTTTGCATGTAGATTTTGTGCATACCAGTGTTCGAGGAAGGACAACCTGAGAGTGCACGAGTTTAAGCATACTACACAATTTAATGTTTAGACAGTCATGTTCATTTACGATATTCAATGAGAGACATTATTGGGTTTTCGATTACCTCCCTTGACAGATAAAGTCTGATTTATCCCGAAATATGTATTTGTCCTTTTAGTTGGTTTAAGTATGTGTATTCATTCATAATGTACAGTACATATCTATTGTATACAGAATGAAAATGGATTTAATCGAAAGCGTAAAGCTTATTGAGATTATCTCCTTTTTTAGTTGAAAGCCTTTGTTTGTATTGGTGTTCCCTAACCATATGTTGCGGTATGATAAATGTGATTTTATCAAAAGCATGTTAATTAATTTATAATCAATTTCTACAGTAAAGTATCCATTGGATATGCTGTAGGATATCTGTTTAGATTTAGTAATTTAATAATTACAAGATAAGAAAACGAATGAAAACAGATAGCATGTGGTGCAAAGGAAACAACGATAAAAACAGAGGAAGCCAATTAAGAGACCAATCTACGTTCATTCAGTATTCAGGGGGCAGTAACTGACTAATGTCTCTCATTTGTAGAATGGTTCCAGTTTGTGGCTGTTAGGTTTTATCTCTTTTGGACGAATGGTTTTGGAATTTGTTGTTGTTTCAATTTATGTCCAGTGGTATTTACTTTAATCACAACATCTATGATGCATTAAACCATGAAATCTATGCTGAATGCAATCATGAAATCTATGCTGAATGCAATCCTGAAATCTATGCTGAATGCAATCCTGAAATCTATGCTGAATGCAATCCTGAAATCCATGCTGAATGCAATTGTGAAATCTATGCTGAATGCAATCCTGAAATCTATGCTGAATGCAGTTATGAAATCTATAACAAACTAAACCATGAAATTAATGATGAGTCAGACTAACTATGAAATCTATGATGAATCAAAACATGAAATCTATGACGAGTGAGTACATGACATCAGTGTTTCAGAAGACACTGCAAAATGTACAATAAAGTCAACTATGAACTCTACAAAAGAACAGTGCAACATATGTTACATTTAAATTATAGATTGCAACAGATGTGACATTTACAATTGTGACATTTACATTATATATTGGACAAGAGTGACATTTACAATTGTGACATTTACATTATATATTGGACAAGAGTGACATTTACAATTGTGACATTTACATTATATATTGGACAAGAGTGACATTTACAATTGTGACATTTACATTATATATTGGACAAGAGTGACATTTACAATTGTGACATTTACATTATATATTGGACAAGAGTGACATTTACAATTGTGACATTTACATTATATACTGAGTCAAAAAAGAAACGATACCAAACTAAAAATGACGTAAAACGGATAAAACCATAGAAAGGTTTAATATATTATTACGTATCAGTACCGGGTATCTTATTGCAACGTCAGCCAACCATAAACACAGGTAAATAAACACCCGATAATCCTGGAACGCCAATTTTCCGATTTGCACGTGCTCCTCAACAAAGACAACTTCCTGCACATGTACAAATCGGAAAACCGGTTTATTGTACTGGTATTGCATTATCATCGAGGAAAAACACCTTACATACCCATTGTTACCTCTAACAAAATGCCTAGGCTAAACCGCAATCGGAGAATGCGTGCCATTGGCATGTTTGACGGCGGTTTACGTCAGCGTGACGTCGCAAATCGACTCGGGGTTACGCGGATCACGATAACACGTCTACTTCGACGTTATCGAACACATGGACCGGTGGACGACCGTCCAAGATCTGGTCGACCACGTGTGACGACGCGTGAACAGGACCGTCACATTCGGACGTCACATTTACGTGACCGGTTCCTACCTACTACGCACACAGCTGCCATTACTCCTGGGATGACCAACAATCGCATCAGTGCACAAACAGTCAGGAACCGGCTCGGTGAACATGGCATTCGTGCCTATCGGCCATACGTTGGATCCATCCTGACACGACGTAACTGTGACGTACGGCGGGAATGGACGACGGAACGTGCTCGCTGGACTCGGTTACAGTGGAATTCGGTGATGTTTAGCGATGAATCGCGGTTCTGTGTGCGTCGAGCGGATGGCAGAGAGCGGGTATATCGCAGACGCGGTGAATGTTACGCCGACGCATGTGTAGGTCAGGTCGATCTGTTCGGGGGCGGAAGCGTTATGGCGTGGGGCGGTACCACCTTCGGCAGTCGCACTGAACTATTAGTGGTGGACGGGAACCTGCGGTACTGTGATGAGATCCTTGCGCCAGTTGTTGTGCCGTTCTTTAACGCCAACAGAAACGTCACACTGTTCCAACAGGACAACGCCAGGTGTCATACTGCTCGGATTTCCACCACATTATTGGAGCAGAACAATATTGAAACCCTGCCGTGGCCTGCTTTGTCACCAGACTTGTCACCCATAGAACATGTGTGGGATACGTTAGACCGCCGCGTCAGACGACGTCAGCCGGTAACGTTAAACCAACTGAGGGATGTTTTGCGTCAGGAGTGGACAAATATTGACCAGCAAGAGATTCAGACACTCTTCCGTTCGATGCGACGGCGGTGCATTGCAGTGATAGACGCAAATGGTGCCCATACTCGGTATTGACGTCTGTGTGAAAACTCCATTACACCCCTGTCCGACGAATTACGTCATCACGCAGCAGACAGTTTTGGAGGCTCATTATGCTTTATGTGCTCCTCTTTCAAACATGTTGGACTATCATCTTATGAATTTTCAAAGAATGTTCTTAATAAATGTTGAAATTATAGACACATAAACACCAGGTATCGTTTCTTTTTTGACTCAGTATATATTGGACAAGAGTGACATTTACAATTGTACATCCTAATACATCATTGATCATTTAAGAATAAGAGTTGTTTCAGAATTTATGAAAATAAAGATGTCTGGGTGGATATTCACTAATGGATTCAGGAAATGTTTTTGAAGGCAAAACAGCGGGATAAATGTTCAGTGGTATGTATATATCAGGGATCAGTTTAGAGGGCGATGTGGGCGAAAGTGTCGCCCTGACTTCGCCCCCTAAATTTGTTTTTTGTTTTTTTTTACGATTTTCATCCAAAATGTTGTCTAGTAAGATACACTGGCCCATTATAAAGCACTCCTTCTATTCAAATGTTGTATTTAATGGTTGTACTGTGCAATTTAACCCTATTTTGCAGAAGTATATTAAAGAACACCATTTAAGGAAGCGATCACGCGCTTTCTCACTTCTCCCAAAAAATCTGACCTAGAATGAACCCTGATACCGGTATATATATATATATGCATATGCTTGTGGTATGGAGACAGTCATAATTGTTGAAGTAAGTTGCTATGTATTGCTGCATCTGAGCAGAATCCTATGAAGTTTGTGATTCAACATGGAATGATAAAGACCAGGTTTTTGTCTTGACCCTTTCCTTCATTGAGATTTAGGTTAATATACTATTATATCTCCATACAAACGACAGCCATTTAACCCTTTCCTTCATAGAGATTTAGGTTAATATACTATTATATCTCCATACAATACGACAGTCATTTAACCATTTCCTACATAGAGATTTAGGTTAATATACTATTATATCTCCATACAAACGACAGCCATTTAGATATATCATGCAGTGGATAAGTAGTCACCATATCTATCCCACCTCCATAGATATTACTGGGACTACATGAGATTCTGGCTTTTATTATGAACATTTGTTTGGTTACTACATAGTCAATGTATGTAGTATTTGTAATAGCGTCAAGAGGTGCTTCTATGAGTGAAAGGGTTAAGACAAGTTTAACTGTATACTACAAAAAAAATATTGTTTGCAGAATATCAACTAAATAGATTGACTTGGCCATTTCTGGATTCCAACTCAAGCCTGTATTTCTATGCCCGCACCAGTGAAAGCTTGGAACTAGTTCCCTGAAAACAATGGGATAATTTTAATACCTATAATACGAATACATAGCAGTAATTCTTATCACATAAATTGCCATTCGTCCAGAAAACAATAGCATATGTATATTCCATTGTCATTATTCTACACTTACAGATATAAGGTAGTGATCACCTTTCCCTTCATTCGCCCTGACCAGTGCATCTTAGTAATTGTTAGTTAGATCTGCAAGCTAAATAACAGAATGAGCGAAGAGTATATAGATGTTGATAGATGAATTAAATAGGCCTACACCGCCACTTTTAGGATTTCACATACAATTTGCATTGAACGCGAAATTTCCAAAACTGGTTCCAGCATTTAATTTCCGAATCAGCTCATTTTTTTTAGAACAAACCAACAAACCGTGTAATTTATCCAGTATTTTTGTATTAATTTAAAAGATGCAATAAGACTCATTACAAGATGGATATCACGATTTCAAATTGTTCACCAACTTAGTGACGTGAGCCTGAAACGAGCAGCAACCAATCAGAAGGCTGGAATTACATATTCCAGGTAAAGAGGTCATTAAGACATATAGTAATACAACTGCGGTCTCACATAGACAAAACAGAGAATGTGTTCTTTTGTGCTCAGTGAAAGAAAATGCTAGTTTTCACTGTTTTGAAACAGTGTAATATGGCATTTTCCTTTCCACTGTTTTGTGTTTCGTATTTCTCAGAGGTTGAATGTACTTTCGTATCGTAACAATTTTCTGACAATCATAAACAGTTAAGTATAAAATAGTATGATATTTATAATGAATTTGTTTTGTGTGTAATTTTCGATTTTTAAAAACAACAGACATAAAACTATTATAACTTGAAAATTACTAACATTGACACTAACATAAGTGGTTGTTCAGTTGTGTTGTGTAGTGAAATAAGGCGACCTGTAAAAAATCATTGGATATCATTTTCAAAGATTTGTGTTTAAATAGGCTTACAAAAACTTATTGCCAGTAATATTACTATTTTTAGACAAAATAACCCATTTTGTTAAATGAACTGGTCGAAATGTGATTTTCTTATTAATTGATTGGTCTAAAAATATCATGGACCAGTCTAGTTCATTTTCTGATATAACCATATTTTAGTGCATAATTTTTTATGTAGCACATTCGACAATACAGTATTATATACGAGCATGAATCAGATGTGAAATAAGTTAACAGATTATAAGGCACATATATACATTTGTGTACCATAGCAAAAGGGTCGGGGCCACAAGTTATAACCAATATTAGAAAACGGTCCATCCCAATATTCATTTCATCTCGTGATCACCGAAATAATTGTTTGATATTAATATAAATATCATCTGTTTCTTCACATGTTTTAATGCTTAAATCAGAGACTCTCGCTTAAAAGTTTGTACAATATTTGTTTGTTTTTCAGGGTCACGGTTTCTTGGAACTTCTGACAAATTGGAAGAGCAGGATTTCGGTCCACTTCATTCCAACGTTGATCAATTGCCTACTTGTAACGTGGATCCGAAACTCTACTCTATTATAAACAGCCATGGAACAATATTTTATTCATGTCAATTTGGAAATTGTGGGAAAATATTCCCAAATAAGAATAAATTCGAGAGACATCTAAAAGTTCATACGGGAGAAAAACCGTACAAATGTAGATTCTGTGAATATAGGAATTCCAGGAAGGATTGTCTGAAGCTACATGAGTTGAGAAAACATGAACACTATTTCTTGGCAAATTGATTAAACTTGTATTGCTCGAGTTATTTGCAGATTCAATAGCCGTATGTTGAACCCTCGAGTTAGGTTCCGTGGAAGTCATAATAGCGCAGTGATAGCGCAGTCGCTTCAGGTGCGAATAGCCCAGAATTCGAACCTTGCTGGAGCCGTTGCAATTGTGCCCTTAGGCAAGGTATTTAAATTCCACATGCCTCTTCTCTCTCCTTCGTGGCTATGGATTCCATCAGGAATGAGGTCTCTAGAATGATTAATATTTGCAGAAACTTGTTTCGTAATCAAGCCAAAATAAATTTGTATCAACTAAGTTAGTTTCTGGTTTAGTTTGGTGAATATACAGCACACTTGATATTATCTATCCCCGCCATTTCTTAAAATAATTATGTATCAACCCAGTGACACCAGAGTTATTGCCCTTTAAATGACCAAAATCTGCAAATTTCGGCTTTCCCACTCCATTCGGCAGGGGGTATTAATTCATCGAATTTCCCTGTTATTTCTGCATTTAAATTTTAAATCCTTTATCAAGAAAGATTCATTTGCGTTTTCACCGATGTAGTATCGCTTTAAGTATTGTCATGACATTCGGCTGTCATATTGAATTGTATGGAGAGTTAATAATTAATTTCCGCATAAATAAATTAAATTCACGGCTCGCTCTAGAGGGCAACATGGGTGAAATAATCTCCCTAGGGGCACTGGCTTCACTCCCTATGGGCCCCACTTCTCCCTGTTTTTTTTGTTTTACAATTTTAGTACCATATTTTGTCCAATAAGCACCCCTTCTATTCAAATGTTGTATTTAATGGTCATAACGTGTATTTTAACCCTATTTTGTTGCAATATATTAAATAATACCATTTAATCCTTTCCCTCATAGAAGCACCTCTTGACACAACTTTTTCTGGACAAATGGGAATTTATGTGATAAGAATTACTGCTATGTATTCATATTATAGTTATTACAATTGTCTTCAGGAAACTAGTTCCAAGCTTTCACTGATGTGTGCATAGAAATACAGGCTTGAGCTGGAATCCAGAAATGGCCAGGTCAATGTATTTACGTTGTTGCAATTCTGCAACAATAATTGTTTCCCATATGATTCGCAGATGTTCCACCAGGGACGTGGTTATTATGTTGAACAGGGTTTCATGTTATTGTCAACATGTTTGCATTTAATTACTAAACTATACACTTTATAATGTATATACATTCACTCAATACAATATCCGAGTGTGTATTATGAGTGAGTTTTCAATCATCCTTCTAGTACATTAATGGTTAGTCTTAATATTATTTATACAGAATGTCGGAATTTGTATGTGTGCAATTTGTGAATCTCTTTTAATGCTCGGTACATGCTACCAAGTCATGTTCAATGTGGAAATTCATATCTTAATGCTATGTTCCGTGCATAAAATTGATGTTGCAATTAAAATTATTTGAGAATTTATAATAATGTCACTCTGTACTGGTTATACACAATTAATAATCGACTAATGTGTAAACAGTTTGAAGATTGTACCATATGCTCTATATACACGGGTGGCCGAGTTGTTATGGTCGTTGACATCAAATTATTTGTCCCTCATCACTGTATGTTTCACGCCCGTTCGGCGTGTCAAATTCATTCATGTGAGAAAGCTATCCAGCTGTTGTGCAGAAGTTTGGTGGTTCTACCTGGGCACCCGTCCGTGCCTACAATGCTGTGCAGATGGGCATCCGTGTCTTCCTCCACCAATAATAGCTCGAGTCGTCGTATGACCTAAGCATTTATGTGACTTTAAACACCAAAGACAAACAAACATAGCAAGTGTGTGCACAGTTTGAGAATTATACCATAGACTGTATACACTTTATAGCAGACTGGTTTGTGCACAGTTTGAGAATTATACCATAGACTGTACACACTTTATAGCAGACTGGTGTGTGCACAGTTTGAGAATTATACCATAGACTGTACACACTTTATAGCAGACTGGTGTGTACACAGTTTGAGAATTATACCATAGACTGTACACACTTTATAGCAGACTGGTGTGTACACAGTTTGAGAATTATACCATAGACTGTATACACTTTATAGCAGACTGGTGTGTACACAGTTTGAGAATTATACCATAGATTTATAGCAGACTGTGTCACAGTTTGAAAAACAAACAACTGTGCACAGTTTAGAATTATACCATAGACTGTAACACTTTATAGCAGACTGGTGTGTACACAGTTTGAGAATTATACCATAGACTGTACACACTTTATAGCAGACTGGTGTGTACACAGTTTGAGAATTATACCATAGACTGTACACACTTTATAGCAGACTGGTTTGTGCACAGTTTGAGAATTATACCATAGACTGTACACACTTTATAGCAGACTGGTTTGTGCACAGTTTGAGAATTATACCATAGACTGTACACACTTTATAGCAGACTGGTGTGTACACAGTTTGAGAATTATACCATAGACTGTACACACTTTATAGCAGACTGATGTGTACACAGTTTGAGAATTATACCATAGACTGTACACACTTTATAGCAGACTGGTGTGTGCACAGTTTGAGAATTATACCATAGACTGTACACACTTTATAGCAGACTGGTTTGTGCACAGTTTGAGAATTATACCATAGACCCTACACACTTTATAGCAGACTGGTTTGTGCACAGTTTGAGAATTATACCATAGACTGTATACACTTTATAGCAGACTGGTTTGTGCACAGTTTGAGAATTATACCATAGACTGTACACACTTTATAGCAGACTGGTTTGTGCACAGTTTGAGAATTATACCATAGACTGTACACACTTTATAGCAGACTGGTATGTGCACAGTTTGACAATTATACCACAGATTGTACACACTTTATAGCAGACTGGTATGTGCACAGTTTGAGAATTATACCACAGACTGTATACACTTTATAGCAGACTGGTGTGTACACAGTTTGAGAATTATACCATAGATTGTACATAATTTATAGCAGACTGGTGTGTGCACAGTTTGAGAATTATACCATAGACTGTATACACTTTATAGCAGACTGGTGTGTGCACAGTTTGAGAATTATACCATAGACTGTATACACTTTATAGCAGACTGGTGTGTGCACAGTTTGAGAATTATACCATAGACTGTATACACTTTATAGCAGACTGGTGTGTCACAGTTGAGAATTATACCATAGATGTACAATTTATAGCAGACTGTTGTGCACAGTTTGAGAATTATACCATAGACTGTATACACTTTATAGCAGACTGGTGTGTGCACAGTTTGAGAATTATACCATAGACTGTATACACTTTATAGCAGACTGGTGTGTGCACAGTTTGAGAATTATACCATAGACTGTATACACTTTATAGCAGACTGGTGTGTGCACAGTTTGAGAATTATACCATAGACTGTATACACTTTATAGCAGACTGGTGTGTGCACAGTTTGAGAATTATACCATAGACTGTATACACTTTATAGCAGACTGGTGTGTGCACAGTTTGAGAATTATACCATAGACTGTATACACTTTATAGCAGACTGGTTTGTGCACAGTTTGAGAATTATACCATAGACTGTATACACTTTATAGCAGACTGGTTTGTGCACAGTTTGAGAATTATACCATAGATTGTACATAATTTATAGCAGACTGGTATGTGCACAGTTTGAGAATTATACCATAGATTGTACATAATTTATAGCAGACTGGTATGTGCACAGTTTGAGAATTATACCATAGACTGTACACACTTTATAGCAGACTGGTATGTGCACAGTTTGAGAATTATACCAGATCTTGCACCAAGTTTATAGCAGATTAGTAAACAACATGCCAATACACTTGTATGGACAAGTTTGATCATATACCTGTCTAATCAAGCCATTTGATTAGATACATGTGACCACAACGCCATGGCAATGTCACCTAGCAATGACAACTGTCACACCACAGCAACAACCATCAAAAGATGTTGTGTAATTAATGTGATCTATGTGGTTTATTTCAACACTGACAATAAGCACTGAGAGACATTTTGCAAGATATTTCTATTTTCAACCGAGTCTTTGTTGTGTAGCAGATTTGATGTTTCAGGGCCATAAGACTGCTTTGCTTCACCCAAATTGTTGTTTTATTTTGATAATTTTCATACATTTTCATACATTTTCTGTAAGCGACATTGGCCATTGTAAAACACTCTTTCTATTCAAATGTTGTATTTAATGGTCATTTTAACCATATTTTGTTAGTTTATACAAATTTATTTTAGCTCGATTGCGAAACAAGTTCTTACAACTTATATTAATCACCCTCGAGACCTCATTCCTGATGGAATCCATCACCATGATGGAGAGAGAAGAGGCAACGTGGAATTTAAATGCCTTGCCTAAGGGCACAATCGCAACGGCTTCAGCGGGACTCCAACTCCGGACCTTTTGCACCGTAAGCGAACGCACATCCACTGTGCTATCACGACTTCCACGATAGCGTGGGGGCAATGTGGAATTTTAGTGTACCATATTTTGTTGATATTATTAGGTAATACCATTTAAGGGTGCAATCACTCGCTTTCTCACTTCTTCCAAAAATGATGACCTAGGACGAGCTCTTTGTTTGCCTTGTATCCAAGGAGTTGTGAGTGGAAGCTTAGTACACTTACGTTCCACATTGCCCCTCTCCCTCATTGTTGTGGATTCCACGCAATTTGACGTAAAGTTGTAAGAATATTTTTCGCAATCGAGCTAATGTAACATTTCGTAGATGTGTTTATTAGCCGTATCAGAATTGTTCTTTGGTTAAAACACTACCATAAGCACAATTGAATGAGAGACATCGGTCAGTTACTGCCCCTGAATACTCACTAAAAGTAGATAGATCCTATTACGGTAAGTGTTTTTATCGTTGTTTCCTTTGCACAACATGCTAGAAATTTGATTCCACTATCGCTTTATATGATTATTAAATTACCTTATCTCGACATATCTCCTACTGTATATGCAATGGGTACTTATTAGTAAAACAATGCTATCAGTTAATTAACACGATTTTGATAAAATCACAATTATCATACCGCAACATCTTGTTAGGAAACAACAGTAAAAACAAAGGATTCTAACTAAAAGGACCTAGGTATTCACATTTTGGAATAAATCAGACTGCCAAGGGAGGTAATAGAAAATTAGAGATGTCTCTCATTGTGGTAATATATAAGTGAAGGACTTTTACTTCTCCCTAATTTGCCTAATACTAACCTAATACCAAGGTTAATTGAGACTTAAGCCCTTGTTTATTATTATTAATTTCCATTCTTCATTTACAGGTGTATGGCCGGAGAACGAAAATACTCAGATTTTGGAAGTAGAGCCAAAACGATCGAGAAGTATGATCATTACAACGCACTCATGCCCGTTCTGTCAAAGGGTGGTCCAGTCACCGGCCCATCTTCAGAGACACTTGAGAACTCATACAGGAGAGAAACCGTTCAAATGTAGATTCTGTGATTTCAGAAGCTCGAGAAACGACGACAGGAAGAAACACGAGTTTAGGAAGCACCTGGAGCTGTTCCAGCAGAACTTTGAGTAGTGTAGCGTGCATGCGATATTTGGGGGTTTTGGAAGCACCTCGGGCGCAGTTCCAGCAGAACTTTGAATAGTGAAATGTGCGTGTGATATTTGGGGTTTTGGAAGCACCTCAGATGCAGTTCCAGTAGAACTTTGAGTAGTGAAGCGTGCATGCGATATTTGGGGTTTTGGAAGCACCTCAGATGCAGTTCCAGTAGAACTTTGAGTAGTGAAGCGTGCATGCGATATTTGGGGTTTTTGAGGCCCAATTTGTAATGTGATTAGAATGGTTATTGCTACATTTTATAGTTGACATTCTCATGGCATTGCATGTACAATGTACTACCATATACATTGCTCATGTCTTTGTAATTGTATATTGAATTGATTTGTGTGTGCAGTGTAAGAAAGGACTGGCATGTCGAAACATGTTCCAGAAATGAAGAAGCATTATCTCCTAATGCGGGAAGAAACCAGTCTGTGGTTTTGTCATTTAGGAAGAACCAGTCCAGAGATAATATCTTGGAAGTCGTGATAGCGCAGTGATAGCGCGCTCACTTCAGGTGCGAAATGCCTGGAGTTCGAACCCTGCTGGAGCCGTTACAATGCTTCTTCTCTCTCCATTAGTTGTAAGAACTTGTTTCGCAATTGAGCAACAATGCTTCTTCTCTCTCCATAAGTTGTAAGAACTTGTTTCGCAATTGAGCTAAAATAAATTTGTATGAAACAAAATATCTTGGGGTGTAGTTAGAACGTTGAGTAAATGGAACCCTGTGATTATTATTCTTGACACAAATAATACATCATACAATCAGATACTGGAGAACACTATTTAGGAACTGGAGAAAAGATGGAGGAAATAAATGAATGAGAGTTGGCAAGCATTACTGATTCGGAAGAACAGAGTTCACAAATTCTCTGAGAATTATACCGGACTGAAAACACATAGTTCATGAACGGACTGAACAGCACATAGTTCATGAACTGACTGAACTACACATAGTTCATGAACTGACTGAACTACACATAGTTCATGAACTGACTGAACTACACATAGTTCATGAACTGACTGAACTACACAGTTCATGAACTGACTGAACTACACATAGTTCATGAACTGACTGAACTACACAGGAACAATTCATAATTTGAGACATAGAATTAATAGTTATTGATGAAAATTAAAAATTACTGTTTTGAAAATTCGTGAATATACATTGTAAAATTAAAAGGTGACGAAAAAATAATTTTGCATTGAGACATGACTGTATAGTAGACGCATTGAATGTGGAGACTTATCGTAAGAAACTACTGGCCTATTTCATTATTTATTGTTTTACATTTTAAGAAAATGATGCATGTATTTATAACATAATTTGCGCTGCAGACGGTTATATCGCCGTTATATATTTTTAGAAATAACTGCAAACGAGCATTTGTATGTATACATACACTCTGACAAAAAAAAAAGCAACAAATAACATGGCGTCGAAAAAATTCAGCCAGCTATAAACACTAGACACTACATGTATATGCTTTATATAACTTCCACTTGTAGTGTGCGTGTTTTATGTTTATTTATCGTCGCTACCGGTTGCCCATATGAGTGATGCCTCCTGAAGATATTGGTCATTTTAGATTTTTGGAGGATAGTGCAATGATACAGATAGAGACTCATTACAGAGTCTGCTCTGGTTCTTTTATGTGCACAGTGTAAAGCACCGACATGAGACCTTGGTTTACCGTCCCATCTTCAACTTGCAATTTATACTTTGGCCTGATGTCCATTTTATGAACCCGTCTTATACCGGTATATGAGTGCATGCCAAAACCAACAGATTTCAGGACTAAAGTAGTGTGTGTGGGGGGGGGGGGGGGGGGGGGGCACAGTATTAGGCAGAAATATCCAAATGGGAGTCTAAAAAAATAATTTCCCAGACTAATAAAATTATTGGCACTGCGACTGCTGGATTTTGTGAATGGTGGGAGCCCCTCTGGTGGTATCTGAAGGTGTAGATCTTTAATTCATATGCTACTTTATTTTATACTTCTTCTTTGATCATACCAACACAATGGAAGGTCTCCCTTTCCCTCATAATACAACAGTCATATCAGGTTCTCCAGCCCAATACAGTAACTATATAATAGCTTATCAGCTACCAATAGATAAGAGACCAATAACTGTACACTGTCCCCATAAGGTATTTCAGGAAAAACTGATAAAAATGACCCCTATCATGTTTAACCCTGTTTTCCCTGATAAAAACTTACTTTAATATATTTATGGTAAGAATAAAAAATTTAGAAAAATAAATGATGTTTTCAACGATATAATTTTTAAAAGAAACTTTTTAGTATTTACTTAGATACGGAGGTGTAAATATTGGACATGCAGGTTTTGGAGAATAATTATTATATTCGACTATATTTGTTTATTTAAACTGAATTTTGGTCAATGTAAAGTTTGTAGAGAATAAAATTCTCTTTCTAACAGTATCAAACTCATATTTGTATGGTAAGCCTGTCTTTTTCAATTAGGTTATAAAGACAATGAATGTCCTAATATCTGGATATTGAGACAGATACAGCCATGCTAGATTTTTCAGGGAATGCTGTATATATAGCTATATGTGCCTTTTAATCAAGATATTTCTATCAAGTAAAGACATTTGGAAAGAAGACACTTTTTTACCTTTTCACTGCTGTAAAAATCATCAAAAATAATGTATAGGCATTGGTGTTTACACACAAACTGAATGATTTCATCCATACAGTAGGCCTAATGATTATTTTTCACACCGATTCTGGAAGTCATAAAATTTAATTGGCTTTGATGTGTCCTGTGTATTGTGTTCACATATGTACAATATACAAGTGTTGTATATATACAAGTTTCACTTACTTTGATCCCAGAATATTTATTGCCCTGGAAGGCAATAAAACAATAAACAGAAAACCAGTGTTTTCACAGCTGCTGTCAAACACTGTCAATTATGCAATCAATGGCATAATGCCTGTGATCTATGCATGTATTAAATTTGATTGGTTGTCTCATTATAAAGCACATGCCTTGCACACATTTTCAGAAATTGAAATTATCACTAACAAACCCAGTAATTTTCCTTGTTAAATCTGTGACTTACTGCATTCAAAGCTAAGCTGTGACTATGCCTCTTTGATCTTTATGTTAACAAATAAGTATAAAAGTTGTGACCTCAGGAATTTCAGAAAATCAAACCAGCCTAGAGAGCTACATAAGGTAGTACACTAATAAAGTCTTGTCTATTACATATATCTATTTCTAGAACGCCCCAGTAATTTTCCATGATTATGCCAGCATTGACCCAGCTGTGGTGATTTTATATAACACATGTAGGAGATATTTTTAATTGCCGATTGCCTTAGAATTTCAAATGTAAGCATCATTGTTTTTCAAAATAAATCATTATATAAATGTCCAAAATATTAGATAATGCTCTTATAAAGATAAAATTTGCAATCTTTAGGTTTTGTTTTAGAACTCCAAAACTGCAGGCGTGATGGTTTTAAAACGGACACGTAAAAACATGTATATATCAGGTGACTGGTATAGTCGTATATATACGTATTTATCAGGTGCCCGATAACACGTAGAAATACGTATATATAAGGTAGTCGTAGCACACGTAGAAATACGTATATATCAGGGAATGGGTTAAAAGTATAACTTTTGGTATGTTAATTTTGTACTTTTGTTGAATAAATAAAATGATACATTAGTAGGCGAGTTGCATTTTTATTATACAATCCTGCCAGTTATAACATACGTATTATTACATCAACTTATAAAGATCGAAAACAAGTTTAATAAAAACATATACTCACGGAATTTAACCCATTTCACGGAACCGTTCAAACGGTATTTGCAAGCATAGGCCAATCAACGCACAAACTCCATCTGATCAGGCTCATGCGTTTGCTCACAGATATTGCTAAGACACTGCTATTAGCAAACAAAAATTTAAAAGCACACAAGTTTGAAGAAGGAGGTTATTTTGCTAGCCATGATCGGCGATTAGATTGCAAGCCGGTTGGGGCACCCCTTCTGCACTGTTCTAGGCGCGTCATCACGTCATCAACCAATCAGAATGAATCACGTGAATGGAGTTCCCACCCGAGTGCGTTCGTTTGTTTCCGCCTATCTCCGCCAGTCCAGCCCCAGAGCGGGACCCGAATGATGACGGAAATTGCCGCACGGACTCGATGTGAAAACGGCGAACTGACGTGATCGAAATGCGGCAGAAACTGGGAAAGCCTCCAAAAAGGAATTGCGAACAATATTAGCCTATTATAGGGTCCAGTTCTTGTCATTGTTTTACAGCTGCATATATATGTTAACAAACCTAGTGTATCAGCCAGTTTTTTAACTGGCCGTCGGTAACCGTCGCCAATATAATTGACCGTCTTATTAGGTGATAGGCTCTCTGCCTAATACTGTGGTGTGGGGGGGGGGGGTCGGTTATAGACGCCGTCGCCTGTATGGATTGTACAATAATAAATGGAGGACATCAGATTCTGTTGTTACAAACTTCTCCATTGCAAGGCCAAGCTTAACCCTTTCAACACCACAGACCTCTAAATAGGCTTACAAAAAGTGTAGATCCAATCCATATGAGCCGTCTCGTGATGAGCCGTCTCATCAGGAGCTGTATTTTTTGCCAGTAATTTTTAGACAAAAATTTCCCATTTTTATAAATGAACTGGTCCAAATGTAGTTTTATTATTAATTGATTGGTATAAAAATATCCTGGACCAGTCCATGTCAGTTACTTTGTGTTGAATGGGTTAAGTCATGTAAAGAGAAACTGACAAAAATAATTGTCCGAGAATAAGTTTATGTGTTCAGTTGCATCATATATATCTTGTTCAACATTTCTTATTGCCCTTTCAGGAAATGATTTCGGCCTAGACAAATCTACCGTTATGCAGAATACTCCAGCACAGCGCTACATTGGTGTTCAGAGTAATGGGGTTTCGATATATATGTGCCAGTTTAGGAACTGTAACAGAACATCGGTGTTCAAACACAACATGGAGAGGCATGTGTTTGTACACACGAAGGAGAAACCATTCCAATGTAAATTCTGCAATTATAGGACGTCGCGGAAAGATACTCTTATAAATCATGAGTTTAATAAACATACGACACATAAGTTTGATCTGTAGAGCAATTAATACTTATGGGAGTGTTGCAAGTGTGGCTGGTGGTAACTCTTTGCATGCTGGGTAAAATAAAGGCTATAAATAGTTGTGTTTGTTATTTGTAACTGAAAAATCTGGAAATATGTTGTGGAATTTCATTAGAATTGTGTCGTAACAACATAGCGACACAATGAGAGACAAAGTAGATAGATAGTATGTAGACCCACCTGCCTCTTTTCTTATCCACCCTGCCCCTTTTCTGACCCACCTGCTCCTTTTCTGACCCACCAGCTCCTTTTCTGACCCCTCCTTTTCTGACCCACCTGTTCCTTTTCTGACCCCTCCTTTTCTGACCCACCTGCTCCTTTTCTGACCCACCCTACCATTTTTGAGGACAATTTAATATTTGTTTCCGAATATTCGAATACTGGAATAGTATTTGGATATTGGGACGTTCGTTCGAATATTCGTTGCCATACCTAGTTGTTCCCTAACGAGATGTTGCGATATGATAATTGTGAATTTATCAAAATCATGTTAATTAACTGATATCATTGTTATACAAATAAGGTAGTACCCATTGCATATACTGTAGGAGATCTGTCGAGATATAGTCATTGGAGATCTGTCGAGATATAGTCATTGGAGATCTGTCGAGATATAGTCATTGGAGATCTGTCGAGATATAGTCATTGGAGATCTGTCGAGATATAGTCATTGGAGATCTGTCGAGATATAGTCATTTGATAATCATATAAAGCGATAGAATAATATTGCTAGCATGTTGTGCAAAGGAAACAACGATAAAAACAGAGGAAAACACTTAATAGGACCTATCTAATTTTAGGGAGTATTCAGGGGCAGTAACCGGTGTCTCTCATAATGAAATTCCATGAAATATTTGACTGTTATTTTCGCCGCTAGCGTGCAAAGAGTTATAGTCATATTTCTGTTTAGAAGGACGAGCAGGGATCATTCTAGAGGGTGATGTGGGCGAAATAGTCGCCCTATGGACCCTGACTTCGCCCTAAAAAATAATAATATAAAAATAAATATTTTTTGGTTTTTACGATTTTCAAACAAAATTTTGTCTAGTAAGATACACTGGCCCATAATAAAGCACTCCTTCTATTCAAATGTTGTATTTAATGGTTGTACTGTTCATTTTAACCCAATTTTGCAGAAGTATATTAAAGAACACCATTTAAGGAAGCGATCACGCGCTTTCTCACATCTCCCAACATTTCTGACCTAGAATGAACCCTGAACGAGATTGCAACGTATCCATGAACCCCATATTTTTTTATAAAAAGTTAAAAATGTTTCGTTCTTTGCTATTGTGTTATTGTTCAATCATATTTTATTTGCTATTTTACATAATTATATAGTATATATAGATAGACTTATAATTCATTATATATGATAAAATGCAAAATGGAATGGCAACAAGTTCTAGCAACATTAGTAAACTGCCCTCCCCAAGAGCTATTGTGCTATTGTCGTATTGTAATGCGTCCGCCTCCATGGTCGAGTGGTTACGGTCGCTGACTTGTATGCCACTGTAACCTATCATCACTGATGGAGTGACGGGTTCGAGCCCCGCTCAGGCTGTGTCCCATTTATATGAAAAAGTTGGCAGTTTTGCAAATGATACAAGTACATGATAACTGCCCTTTTGTATGGTGACATAAAACGGATATAGTGAAGTTAGTGAAAACTGGGGTAGGTTTAAAGTTTTCACCGCTAATTTACCTTGTCTGATATATTATGATCACTTAGAAATAGATTGGAAGTGCACAAGGTATGTTTATTTATAATTCCGGTAACTGGAGCGTGAAATATTGCGTGATCTCTCGCGACTTGCTATTTCCACAGTTGGGCGAAAACCTGTTCTGGGCGAAAACTCTTCATGCCGGGATACAAGTACATGATAACTGCCCTTTTGTAACAGATATTTTGAACAAGAAGATGGCTTTAGAAGATTTTATTTTATAAAAATTAATGTGGACAAAATAATCTGAAAATCAATCAATTTATTTATAATAAGCCTCCTACATACATATATGGAATGAGAGACAACTCTAATTTTCTATTACCTCCCTTGGCTGATAAAGTCCGATTTGTTCCAAAATGTGAATAGGTCCTTTTAGTTAGAATCCTTTGTTTTTACTGTTGTTCCCTAACCAGATGTTGCGGTATGATAATTGTGATTTTATCAAAATCGTGTAAATTAACTGATAGCATTGGTTTACAAATAAGTACCCATTGCATATACTGTAGGAGATATGTCGAGATATAGTCATTTAATAATCATATTAAGCGATAGTGGAATAAAATTGCTAGCAAGTTGTGCAAAGGAAACAACGATAAAAACAGAGGAAAACACTTAATAGGACCTATCTACTTTTAGGGAGTATTCAGGGGCAGTAACTGACCGATGTCTCTCATTGAATGTAAGATTTCACTAATTGTATTATGTTTAGTAAAGCCTAGACAATAAATATACAGTTGTCGTTGTTGTTGTTGTCAATCTGCCTTAACCTGCCGAATAAATTGGACGGAATGTGCAAACAACATAGATCAGGATCTATGTTGTTTGCTTTTCAGACAAGTGTTTTACATGTATCCGAATAGCAAACAGCATAGAGCCTGATCAGATAGCATGTTATGTGGCTTCTGATCAGATTCTATGCTGGTTGGAAAAGCGACTTTAGTCGTGATTGGCAGTTTACGGGTTAATTCTCATATCAATTTCCAGGAAAAAAGGATTAAAATTCAAGACAGATTATTATATATCTTCTTGAGCCGTTCATGTCAAAAATACTTCAACAATGTTCGAGGTCCGCCTCAGTGGTGGAGTGGCTACGGTCGCTGACTTGTATACCACTGTAACCTATCATCACTGATGGTCACGGGTTCTTGAACCGTTCATGTTAAAAAATACTTCAACAATGTTCGAAACAAGGTATCTGGTACTACAAGGTCTCTATGACCTTGACTGTTGACCCACTGACCCCGCTGTAGCCGTTACTATTATGACCTTCCAAGGCATTTCACTTCCACCTGCTGCCTCTTCTCTCTCCCTCGTGGCGATGGATTCCATCAGGAATGAGGTCTCGAGAGTGATTAATATAAATTACAAGAACTTGTTTCGCAGTCGACCTAAAATAAATTTGTATAAACTGACCTGAAGAACAACAGAATGATATTCACTACCAACTAGGACCAATGTTCCTATAAAGTCCAAGGACTGTAAGCACCCGAAGTACCAAGCTCATATAACGGATATGATCCAGGGATCATTCTAGAGGGCGATGTGGGCGAAATTGTCGCCCTATGGTCGCCCTTTTTTTTGTTTTACGATTTTCAAACAAAATTTTGTCTAGTAAGATACACTGGCCCATTATAAAGCACTCCTTCTATTCAAATGTTGTATTTAATGGTTGTACTGTGCATTTTAATCCTATTTTGCAGAAGTATATTAAAGAACACCATTTAAGGAAGCGATCATGCGCTTTCTCACTTCCCCCAAAACAATTCTGAACTAGAATGAACCCTGATGATCGGGACCTACATACCCTGATATAGAGAAGAGTTATATATATACATGTAGTCACCAATGGCAATCATAGATGGACATCAACCCATTGCAGCGAAAGATACTGATACAGTTGGCGTGGTTACGGTGATCATTCAAGGCCGGCAATAACGCAGTGGTAGCAAGTTTGCTTCAAGTGTGAAAGGCCCAGAGTTTGTGCCCAGCTGTAGCCGTTCTGATTGTGCCCTTAGGCAAGGACCTTAAATTCCACATAGCCTCTTCTCTCTTCTTCATGGCGATGGATTCCATCAGGAATGAGGTCTCGAGAACGATTAATCTAACATTGTAAAAACTTTTTGCAATCAAGCTAAAATATGGAATTGTGCTTCAATTGTGTAATGAAATAAGCTGGGGTTGCCTTGTAACTGAGGGGTTGCCGTGTAACCGAGGGGTTGCCGTGTAACCGAGGGGTTGCCGTGTAACCGAGGGGTTGCCTTGTAACCGAGGGGTTGCCGTGTAACCGAGGGGTTGCCTTGTAACTGAGGGGTTGCCGTGTAACCGAGGGGCTGCCTTGTAACCGAGGGGCTGCCTTGTAACCGAGGGGCTGCCTTGTAACTGAGGGGTTGCCTTGTAACCGAGGGTTGCCGTGTAACGAGGGGTTGCCGTGTAACTGAGGGTTGCCGTGACAGGGTGGTTGTCTGTAACCGAGGGGTTGCCGTGTAACAGGGTGGTTGTCGTGTAACCGGGGGGGTTGCCTTGTAACCGAGGGTTGCCTTGTAACCGAGGGGTTGCCTTGTAACCGGGGGTGCCTTGTAACCGGGGGGTTGCCTTGTAACCATGGGGTTGCCTTGTAACCGGGGGGTTGCCGTGTAACCGAGGGGTTGCCGTGTAACCGAGGGGTTGCCGTGTAACTGGGTTCCGTGTAACGAGGGTGCCGTGTACAGGGTGGTCTCGTGTAACCGAGGGGCTGTCTTGTAACTGAGGGGTTGCGTGTAACAGGGTGGTTGTCGTGTAACCGGGGTGTTCCTTGTAACCGAGGGGTTGCTGTAACCGAGGGGTTGCCTTAACCGGGGGTTGCCTTGTAACCGGGGGGTTTGCCTTGTAACGGGGGTTGCCTTGTAACCGGGGGTTGCCTTGTAACCGGGGGGTTGCCTTGTAACCGAGGGGTTGCCTTGTAACCGGGGGGTTGCCTTGTAACCGGGGGGTTGCCTTGTAACCGGGGGGTTGCCTTGTAACCGGGGGGTTGCCTTGTAACCGAGGGGTTGCCTTGTAACTGGGGGGTTGCCTTGTAACTGAGGTGTTGTCCAGAACCACGATGTTGTATCCTGACAAGACACTTCTAATCCACGTTGCCTCTTCTCTCTCTCCTTAGACAAGACACATCTAATCCATGTTTCCTCTTCTTGGACCGAGAAGTAATTTAGTTTGTACGATTGTCGCCAGATCTGACAGTGGGTTTTACGAATGACCACATTTACACTTTAATCCGCGCCAACGAGAGTGATTAATATAAGTTGTATAAACTTGCTTCTCAATAAATAAAGTTTAAACTTAAACACTCTCCTTAGGCAAGACACATCAAATCCGTGTTGCCTCTTCTCTCTATCCTTAGACAAAACACTTCAAATCCGTGTTTCCTCTTCTCTTTATCCTTAGGCAAGACACTTCAAATCCGTGTTTCCTCTTCTCTTTATCCTTAGGCAAGACACTTCAAATCCGTGTTGCCTCTTCTCTCTATCCTTAGACAAGACACTTCAAATCCGTGTTTCCTCTTCTCTTTATCCTTAGGCAAGACACCTCAAATCCCTGTTGCCTCTTCTCTCTCTCCTTGGGCAAGACACTTCAAATCCCTGTTGCCTCTTCTCTCTATCCTTAGGCAAGACACTTCAAATCCCTGTTTCCTCTTCTCTTTATCCTTAGGCAAGACACCTCAAATCCCTGTTTCCTCTTCTCTCTCTCCTTGGGCAAGACACCTCAAATCTCTGTTGCCTCTTCTCTCTATCCTTAGGCAAGCCACTTCAAATCCCTGTTGCCTCTTCTCTTTCCTTACACATCAAACCCCTGTTGCCTCTTCTCTCTATGCAATGGATTCAGTCAGGATTGACGTCCCAAGCGATTAAAGCGACATTACATCGCAAAAAGCAAATAAAATGCATTTTTTCACGTATAAATGCATTGCTACTACAAATTCTTCCGAATACATTCGAACACTAACGTTGAATCAATAAACAGTGTTTTTGTGGATTGAAAGTATGATTTCATATAACGGTCATCCATGCTCCTGGATTGACATTTGTTTTTATTTTATACAAATTTATTTTAGCTTGACGTTTGTTTGTCTTCGGAGGTTCGAGCCCCGCTCAGACTATGTCTCATTTATATGAAAAAGTTGGCAGTTTCTTACTTAGGTTGGTGCACCCAAGTACTGGTTAAACGCTGGAGCCTGCCCAGGAAAGATGTTGTTAGGTAAACTGCCCAGCCGGCGATATAGCCCAAAATGGTGCTGATGCAGGCGTAAAACCCGAAATATAATAATAATTGTTTGTCTTCGGAGTCAATCTAAACACGAGATAATGTCGATTAGAGATAATTTAACTAAGAATAGTCTACAAATAAATAGGCACAGATGTGAGATATAACGGTAAATCTGTACCATAAATCGTGTTATTCATGATACACTAGTTGTATTACGCGTGGATGTTTATACGACGTTTGCTTATTAGGGAAATACATTCTGTAGAAATTTGTGTTTTCACTGATGTAGTGTCGCTTTAAGCTAATGTTGTAAAGAATTTGAATGAAATTAGTATTAAAGCAGCATTACATCGTATGAAATAAAATATATTTGAAAAATTGAATTTTTACGTATGGGTAGCAATGCTGCTACACATTCTAACATTATACTTTGTATGCTTATGTTCATTTGGTAAACTGTTTTTTTTGCGATAAAACAAACTCGAAACCGAAAGTAGGACTTTCGGAGTCGATCGGTCATGCACTTGTTTACAACGAATGCATCGACCCCATTTGTCCCATGTTGTTTTTTAAATTAAATTACTTGATATGTTGATTCATACCTCGGTTAGCGTCTTTATGGGACATTTCTTCATCCCCGCGAGGGGTTCGACATTAGAGGAAGATAGATAGATAGATAGTATTTCATGTTCAAAATATATACGTTGTTTTCTACATCCTCTGTTGTTTCACGTATGCGCGCTGTGCGTGTTTACATTTCGTGTGTTGATAAACAAATTCGCGTATACGACGGTTTAAATTTATTGGAATTTTATCGTTTCTGAGCGACTATTTCGATTTTTATAAACACACACACATTAGTATTTATATTTTACCCAAAACATCCTTTATTACGATGTAATGCTGCTTTAACTAAGCTAATAGATATTACTGAAAATTGTAGGCAATGAAGTTTGTTTGTTAAGATATATGAATTCGCACTATCATTGTTATTGTCGTATATTCACAGATTGGTTACCGGCAAGTTATGGCACCTCTCCGCAGAAGTTCTTAGTCCACGCGTGTCAGTTCTGTCCGAAGATATCACAGTCACTGGCACATCTTCGAAGACATATGAGAATTCATACCGGTGAAAAACCGTTCAAGTGTGAATCATGTGACATGTTATTTTCCAGAAAAGATTCGTTGATACGGCATCATAGATGTAAACATTATAAATTCTCAGAATAACAGCGTTACAGATGCTGCAGGTCTAGTTACTGGCATCATAGATGTAAACATTATAAATTCTCGGAATAGCAGTTACAGATGCGGCGTGTCTAGTTACTGGCATCATAGATGTAAACATTATAAATTCTCAGAATAGCAGAGTTACAGATGCCGTGTGTCTAGTTATTGGCATCATAGATGTAAACATGTGTGGCATCCGTGGTCCAGTGGTTTACAAACACCACAATTGTGGGTGAGCTATGAACGTCGTGGATCAACGAGCATCGTAGCTTCATGGAGTTTGTTCATGTATCCGCCCATCTATGAGATATATATATACATATATCACGAGAGACCATGTTTGCAGAGGCCATATAATTGGCAATAATAGATAGTGCACTTTATTAATACAGTTAATAAATATATCGACGCCTGTTGTGTGTTTTGCGTTTATTTATCGTCGCTACCGGTTGCCCATATGAGCGACGCTTCCTGAAGAGATTAGTCATTTTAGATTTTTGGAGGATAGTGCAATGATACAGACATCCAAATTCTCCTGGTTCTTTTACGTGCACAATGTAAAGCACCGACACGAGTTGTTTATGTACCAGTCCACCTCCGTGGTCGAGTTGTTTAGGTCGCCGACTTGTATACCACTGTAACCTATTTATCGTGTCTATTTATATGAAAAACAGTTATTATGGAGGTTGGTTAGCGGCTGGAGCCTGGCCGGGAAAGGTGTTGTTCTGTAATCTGCCTGCTGGCGATATAGCCCAAAATGGCGCTGATGGAGGCGTAAAACAGGAGCAAATAAACGAACAAGCGTTGTTTATGCACCTGAGACTGGATAGGTGATGTAGACGATACCTAGTTTAAACGTTTTTTATTTTACAACGATTGCGAAGCAAGTTCTAACAACTTATATTAATCACTCTCGTTGGCGCGGATGAAAGCGTAAATCTGGTAATTCGAGAGGATACTTGTTCTTACTAGTGTGTAAGATTGGAATTTATTTCATCGAGTTATGCTGGTTTTACGTTTTTTATTGTCCCTACTGGTTGCCCATATGAGCGACGCCTCCTGGAGAGATTAGTAATTTAAGATTTTTGAAGGATAGTGGAATGATACAGACATAGTCCCATTCCAGAGTCTCCTCTGGTTCTTTTACGTGCACAGTGTAAAGCACTGGCACGAGACCTCGGTTTAACGTCCCATCTGAAAGACTGTTAATTTTATTATGGTCTGACGGGGGATCGAACCTGCAATCCCTGGATTACCAGTCCAGCGTGTTACCACTGGACTACAGATCCGTCTGTACATCGAAACACATTTTTCAGTGATCACGTTATGAAATAAATTCCTATCCTACACTAATAAACTGGAGGTCGTGATAGCGCAGTGGATGCGCGTTCGCTTCAGGTGCGAACGGTCTGGAGTTCGAGCCCCGCTGGAGCTGTTACGATTGTGTCCTTAGGCAAGGCATTTAATCTCCACATTGCCTCTTCTCTCTCCTTCGTGGCAATGGATTCCATCAGGAATGAGGTCTCGAGCGTGATTAATATAAGTTGTAAGAACTTGTTTCGCAATCGAGCTAAAATAAATTTGTATAAACTAATAAACACACATCTTTTTTTCTGTTATGATTTTGGCTAATGTATTTGTTAGTCAATTTGATTCATTTTAACTGCCCCTGTCTGGAGATGTCTGTTTTTTATCCATCAATATCTTTTATTGGATTTTTTCAAACTTTATCTTGAACCATTTCCAGGGGCGTACCCAGGATTTTCTGAGGGGGGTGCCGAGATTGGCTGGTCGAGCTAAAACAGCGTGGGTGTACACATTACTAGAAATGACCAGTTAAACTTTATTTTGATATACATGTATTGTAATTTTTGTTTAAAATCTATTACACATAAAATACTCTAATTTTACTTAAGTTAACTATCACAAGAGATATCAAATCTGTCTTGCACTATAATATTATGTCTAGTATAGAGACTAGACACTATTCCGGTTTAGCACAACTTTGCATAAAGTTCACACAGGTCCACAAGGTTGTATTTAGTCTCTTAGCACTCAGTCAGGATGTTCTTCAGCTCTAGTTTCCTGGGGTGTCTCCTAGCGTGGTGGGATGTAGCGGTTAGTCAGCATCTTGAACCTCTTTTCACTAGTCAGTGTGCGCCTTTCATTATATGAAGCATAAGTAGCAATGTCACAGTCTTTAGGTTCACTTGTCTCAACTGTAGGAACAGGGTCACACCTGACAGATGAGAATTCCTGAGAGTAATCAGGAAACTGGTAGAAGGCCTGGTAGAAGGCCTTTGCATAAACTTGAACATGGAAGACTGTCGCAGAGCCATGGTGGTGGCTAGTGTGACTTGAACTGATGATGATGATGTACGTTTATTTACCCTCGCCACCGGTAAACCATATGGGCGAGCGTTCTAAGATGATTATTCTCTGTGATGCTTATGGTGACATCCTCAGATGGCTCCTTCTTTCTGTGCCAGGGTGACAAGTCCTGGTCTGTGTGCGATCCTTTTTAGGGCCGCATCCTCCACGATTAGTCGGCTCACAGCAGCAAAATGGTTCTGTTGTTCCGTCGTTGTCCACCCCGCTGACGCATCCGGGGTCGAGGTCGCATCCCTCCGTCTCCAACCGCTCGCCCGTAGTTGGAGACAGATAAAAGAGTTCGAGGCGACGAGTGCGCCATCCACGCGAAACGACTGCCGTCTTCTCCTGCCCAGTCACTCGTCGCCTCTTCAACGCCCCAGTGTTAACTGTCGTTGATCCAGGTAAGTGTAATACACTCAAAAAGAGTTGATGCGGATCCTCGTCTGTATGCGTCAGCGGCGTGGATTGGTCACTTCGGAACAGGTGATCCAATTTCCTGCTGTGAGCTGTTGCCTTGTTCCCGACGTGCACGGTGTGGAGGTACGAACAAGTGTGACTTGAACTGAGATTGACTCTCATATTTATAGAGCCTTCTCACTCACAAGGTGTGTGAAAACTGATAATCCAATCAGAATGATTCATGCAAAGTAAGTGTCTAATCACAAGGTGTTACTCCACAGGGTGAGTGTGAAAACACCTTCCAGAGGTGAGAAAAGCTCTAAAGGAAAGGTGTGAATGATGCACAATAGGCATAAACACACATGTGAAAAAGTTCTGAAGCACACATGTAAAGATGAGAAACAAGGCCAATAGGGGCTGGGCTGGGCTGTGTTTGATTATTATACACCTGAAAGGTGACAAATTTTCAAAGAGTCATTTACAATAGGGTTTAGCATGATTTATACACCTCAAAGGATGAGAAAACTTCAACAGGTTATTACAATGGGACCTATATAGCATTATTCAAAACTTTTTATGATAAATTTAGTCCAAGGTTGTTGAAGTTCAATCTTTACCGGTGCAAGTTTGGTTTTGGGGGGGGGGCCAAGGCCCCCTTCCGCCCCCCTGATTTCTATAAAATAATTAGGTCACTATGTGAAGTTACGGTAGTAGATCCCCAATACTCAATAGTGCAAAGCTGTTTAAACTTATTATATTTATCAACTGTACTAGTAAAGTGATCTATTTCCAGAATTTTAAACAAGTTCACCATGTCGTTTGGAATTTATGACCATTATCATAATATTATACCATCTTCAAAATGGTGGCGAAAAAGAATAAAAGCCTATATGACAAAAATCAATACATTTATTATCTGTTTCATTCATAGTGAATGTCTTTGGCATTAAATTATCTCCATACATTTGCTGTATGAATATTAAGAAAGATATATGGTATATTTTTTGACATGAGTGAAATACAACAGAAAGTTGTACCCTACCACCCTCGGAAAATGACCATTTTTGAAAACATATTTTGGATATTGCCCATGATCAGGAGATCATATCATAAAAAGTATATACATTTCATATCTATTGTATACATACAAATTATCTGTATTATACTGAGAAACAAATATATAAAATATGCCCATCTTTACCATTCAGTATTTTGGCAATGTTGAGGTTTTTGAAGTGGTTCAGAAATTACGCCGAAAATGAAAATGCATTATTATGCTAAATATCCCAATTTTTGTCATCAGAGTTATCTTTATGACATTTTTTTATGCTTAGTTATCTATAGATTATTCTTGAACATGTAAGCAAGAAAATATAACGTATACATCATTAAATAGGTGAAATATACCTAAATAGCTTACCCTACCCCCTCGGAAAACGACCATTTTTGAAAAAATAAATATCATATTGTCGATTATTGAGAGATCATATCACAAAAAGTATATACATTGCATATCTAATGTATACATACCAATTATCTGTATTATACTGGGAAACACATATATAAAATATGCCTATCCTTACCGTTTAATATCTTGGCAATGTTGAGGTTTTTGAAGTGAGGGATTATAAAGCGGTTCAGAAATTACGCCGAAAATGAAAATGCATTATTGTGCTAAATATCCCAATTTTTGTCATCAGTGTCATCTTTATAACATTCTTTTATACTATGTTATCTATAGATTATGATTATCTTGAACGTATAAACAGGAAAATATAACTTGTACATGATTAAATAGGTGACATATACCTAAATAGTTTACCATACCCCCCTCGGAAAATGATATTTCGCGAACTATTCGTCACACGAAAATATTCACTTCTACAGTAATCATTTATTCCTAAAATATTCCACAAGTTTGGGAATAACAGTCTCTAAAGTTTTCTTTGTGTTAGTAACACGTGGTTGCCCTTCACTGTTTTTGCCAATAAATGTGTTCAGAAGTCCATCCTCTCCATCACGGTTGTAAATAACGCGCAGATGGTGTAGATTTAATCCAGATCCAGCACGTCTTTCCATCGTTTTTAAGTTTTTAGTGGAAATGGTTGATATATTGATGGTAGACAGGAAATTATTGACCCTAACCGGTCCTCCAATGTTGTCAATCATAGCTGAAATAATCAGAAAAATGAGTTATATATTTATATTTTGACCACAGCGACCAGACACCATCCCATTCGCATCCATGTATATTTATTCAGGTGTGAAAGGCCCGGAGTATGCGCCCAGCTGTAGCGGTTACGACTGTACCCTTAGGCAATGCACTTAAATTCCACATTACCTCTTCTCTTTCCCTCATGGCGATGGATTCCATCAGGAATGAGGTCTCGAGAGTGATTTAACTAATGTTGTAAGAACTTGTTTCGCAATAAAGTTAAAATAAATGTGCATAAACATGTAATCTGTCATGAATCTTCATAGTAAAGTATCGGACCCCATGGTTAGTTTAAAAGAAGTTATTACAACTTTAGATTAATCACTGTGTCTTGGCTAGGGTGGTTCTGGCGGGCCGGGCTCAAACCAGGAATGACGTACAGTTACTTTTCCCCAGTGCGGTATTTACCTAATCATCTGAGGTTAATGCCGGAATGACTACAATATAACAGTTCAAGGTTCAATGTCAGTGTACTTTTCATTTCTGAGTGAATAAATTACAAGTATATATATACAACACAAATAACTCACCACTTCCAACTTTTGTGTTGACTGCAAAGCACGGCATCCCTTTAGTCTTCAATCTGTGTGTTTTGCCATATGTGACACGATTCACATAACCACAGTCAATGGTTTGACACTAAGACCTATCTTTTTCTCACCAATTACGTTGTATATCGTGAGTGGTACAGGTCCTAGTTTGCACTGCTGACAGAACTGTAAGTTTTCGAGAAGAACCTGCAATTCAACTATCCTGCGACCAAAACGCCAGCTGTTTCTGTCAACAAATGCCCCGACATCTGGGTGTGCAAACTTATCACACGAGTTCCGACAGTCTACACTGTCACACATTCGGCCAGATGCATAGTTATGTTCGATTACTATATTCCGATTCGAATATCTGTGTTTTTGTTGTTTACTTTTCACTTTTTTAAAATAGCGACCACGTCTGTCCCTAACACCATCCGCCATTTTGTTTAAAGCATCACGTGAGTGCACGTGGTTTTGTTACTATATTTAGTCAAATAGTCATTATCGTAAACGGCCGAAAGCGCGTTCGTAATGTCTACGAACACTGGCAAAATTTGTCGATTATTGACGATGTTTCACGAATCCATTGGGGATCTACTACCTTAAAGGAAATATTGATCCAAATTGTTGAAACTTTGTTAGTTTATGAGGGAGAGGGGGAGAGTTTCCACATGAAACTAGTTCACGGTCATCAGGTTATGGGAGAGGGAGAGAGTTTCCACATGAAACTAGGTCACGGTCATCAGGTTATGGGAGAGGGAGAGAGTTTCCACATGAAACTAGGTCAAGGTCACTATAAACACTATAGTTACTTGGGTGAGTGATCATGTGTCACGTGGCGCGTTTGTTCTAAATAACTTAACTTGTGTATGTGAATAAGCGAACCCTTACAAGTGTCCACTTAGTATCTCTAAATGGCTTGAGGGATCTTGAAATATATTGCCATACCAAGACATTGTGCTGAACACAACTTACGAGTATTTCTAAATGGCTTGTGGCTATGAATTACAGTGACTATGTATTACAGTGACTATGAATTACTACTGCTATGAATTACAGTGGCTATGAATTACAGTGACTATGAATTACAGTGGCTATGAATTACAGTGACTATGTATTACAGTGGCTATGAATTACAGTGACTATGTATTACAGTGGCTATGAATTACTACTGCTATGAATTACAGTGGCTATGAATTACAGTGACTATGTATTACAGTGGCTATGAATTACAGTGACTATGTATTACAGTGGCTATGAATTACTACTGCTATGAATTACAGTGGCTATGAATTACAGTGACTATGAATTACAGTGGCTATGAATTACAGTGACTATGTATTACAGTGGCTATGAATTACAGTGACTATGTATTACAGTGGCTATGAATTACTACTGCTATGAATTACAGTGACTATGTATTACAGTGACTATGAATTACTACTGCTATGAATTACAGTGGCTATGAATTACAGTGACTATGTATTACAGTGGCTATGAATTACTACTGCTATGAATTACAGTGGCTATGAATTACAGTGACTATGTATTACAGTGACTATGAATTACTACTGCTATGAATTACAGTGGCTATGAATTACAGTGACTATGTATTACAGTGACTATGAATTACTACTGCTATGAATTACAGTGGCTATGAATTACAGTGGCTATGAATTACAGTGGCTATGAATTAAAGTATTACAGTGACTATGAATTACTACTGCTATGAATTACAGTGGCTATGAATTACAGTGGCTATGAATTACAGTGACTATGAATTACAGTGGCTATGAATTACAGTGGATATGAATTACAGTGACTATGAATTACAGTGGCTATGAATTACAGTGGCTATGAATTACAGTGGCTATGAATTACTGTACCTTGTTTTCCTATTAATTATTTTGCCTATTTTTTGGTTTCAGAAACGGCGATGTCTCTTCATCAATGTGAATTCTGCCAGAAGGTATTTTACAATCGTACCGATCTGACTAGGCACCGGCGAGTCCACACTGGCGAGCGACCGTTTGTTTGTGACGTGTGCAATAAGTCATTCAAGCGTAAAGCAGGCCTCAAAGTTCATAGATATACTGCACACCAGTTGCCAACATTATAAGACATTTACAGTTGCCAACATTATAAGACGTTTACAGTTGCCAACATTATAAGACGTTTACAGTTGCCAACATTATAAGACGTTTACAGTTGCCAACATTATAAGACATTTACAGTTGCCAACATTATAAGACATTTACAGTTGCCAACATTATAAGACATTTACAGTTGCCAACATTATAAGACATTTACAGTTGCCAACATTATAAGACATTTACATCATATACTGTGAGAAGTGTGCGATAAGTTATTTAAGGAAGTCGTGATAGCGCAGTGGATGCGTGTTCGCTTCAGGTGTGAAAGGTCTGGGGTTCGAGCCCCGCTGGAGCCGTTACGATTGTGCCCTTACGCAAGGCATTTAAATTCCACGTTGCCTCTTCTCTATCCCTAGTGGCGATGGATTCCATCAGGAATGAGGTCTCGAGAGTGATTAATATAAGTTGAAATAACTTGTTTCGCAATCGAGCTAAAATAAATTTGTATAAACTATATTTGTTTTCCAATAGATATTGTTCCACTGTGATCACAAGTATTATTGTGATATTTCGTTCCCATTTGCTCAAATTAGGTCACTAGGTCGCCAATTAAGAAACTTGTAAATACTGCAGAAATAAGCCGTTTTGTTCAAACTTTGTCTCAAGTTATCTTTTCTTAAAATCTTTAGTATTTTCGATAGCTGTATCTGTACAGAAGTATTTTAGTCATTTTATTTTGTTGGTGGGGGGGGGGATAGTGCAAGCAAGATGTGGAAGTCGTGATAGCGCAGTGGTAGCGCGTTCGCTTCAGTTGCGAAAGGCCCCGAGTTTGCGCCCCGCTGGAGTTGTTACGATTGTGCCATTAGGCAAGGCATTAACATTCCACGTTGCCTTTTCTCTATGTATGTACACACTTAATGCAATAAATCTTGTTCTTGTTATCATAGTCTCACTTGAAAGATTGTTAATATTAATAGGGTCAGACAGGCAATCAAACTTGTGACCCCCTGGATCCGCAGTCCAATGTGTTTGTGTTTGGCTGTCCCATTAGCGCAGTTGTTAGCGCGCTTGTTTCTCACCAATGCGACCCGGGTTCGATCCTCGGACCGGGAAGTATGGGAGATGGTACGGTGGTCGCCACTAACATATTACGCAAAAAAAAAGAAAGAAAAAAAAATTAAGAAAAAAAAAAGGTTCCAAAATATTTTCACATTCACAAACTTTAGCGCCCGTTTTTGTTGCAATTGGCGCCATTGGCGACTGACAGCAAGAACCTTAAATGCTGTATTCTTCAGTGTGATACTAGACCCTGTAGCACATCTGACGTATTCAGAATCTGTAACATGGCTGTATGCATACATGTATAGCCGGACTTTCTCCCTGTTACACAAAGTGGAAACTGTACATAATAAATGTATTATTGTAAATAAATTGTGCTTAAATGTCTTCACAGATGCCTCGCCTCATTTTATATATAGCATCTGATTTTAGTTTTCAGAACTTGAGTATGTACTGGTTTTCCCAGTAGTGTATGTTTACTAACTGTGACGCAAAAAAAGATGGCGTCGGGGCGTCAGTAAAGAAAAGAAAATGAGTACTTGACGATACTGTCGTTGGTAATGTTTTAACGAGGGACAGAATATAGGTAATGTTTTAACGAGGGACAGAATATAGAGATTAGTTTAAAGAAAATGAGTACTTGACGATACTGTCGTTGGTAATGTTTTAACGAGGGACAGAATATAGGTAATGTTTTAACGAGGGACAGAATATAGAGATTAGTTTAAAGAAAATGAGTACTTGACGATACTGTCGTTGGTAATGTTTTAACGAGGGAAAGAATATAGGTAATGTTTTAACGAGGGACAGAATATAGAGATTAGTTTAAAGAAAATGAGTACTTGACGATACTGTCGTTGGTAATGTTTAACGAGGGACAGAATATAGGTAATGTTTTAACGAGGGACAGAATATAGAGATTAGTTTAAAGAAAATGAGTACTTGACGATACTATCGTTGGTAATGTTTTAACGAGGGACAGAATATAGGTAATGTTTTAACGAGGGACAGAATATAGAGATTAGTTTAAAGAAAATGAGTACTTGACGATACTGTCGTTGGTATATGTTTTAACGAGGGAAAGAATATAGGTAATGTTTTAACGAGGGACAGAATATAGGGATTAGTTTAAAGAAAATGAGTACTTGACGATACTGTCGTTGGTAATGTTTTAACGAGGGAAAGAATATAGGTAATGTTTTAACGAGGGACAGAATATAGAGATTAGTTTAAAGAAAATGAGTACTTGACGATACTGTCGTTGGTAATGTTTTAACGAGGGAAAGAATATAAGTAATGTTTTAACGAGGGACAGAATATAGATTAGTTTAAAGAAAATGAGTACTTGACGATACTGTCGTTGGTATGTTTTAACGAGGGAAAGAATATAGGTAATGTTTTAACGAGGGACAGAATATAGAGATTAGTTTAAAGAAAATGAGTACTTGACGATACTGTCGTTGGTAATGTTTTAACGAGGGAAAGAATATAGGTAATGTTTTAACGAGGGACAGAATATAGAGATTAGTTTAAAGAAAATGAGTACTTGACGATACTGTCGTTGGTAAGTTTTAACGAGGGAAAGAATATAGGTAATGTTTTAACGAGGGACAGAATATAGAGATTAGTTTAAAGAAAATGAGTACTTGACGATACTGTCGTTGGTAATGTTTTAACGAGGGAAAGAATATAGGTAATGTTTTAACGAGGGACAGAATATAGAGATTAGTTTAAAGAAAATGAGTACTTGACGATACTGTCGTTGGTAATGTTTTAACGAGGGAAAGAATATAGAGATTAGTTTAAAGAAAATGAGTACTTGACGATACTGTCGTTGGTAATGTTTTAACGAGGGAAAGAATATAGGTAATGTTTTAACGAGGGACAGAATATAGAGATTAGTTTAAAGAAAATGAGTACTTGACGATACTGTCGTTGGTAATGTTTTAACGAGGGACAGAATATAGGTAATGTTTTAACGAGGGACAGAATATAGGTAATGTTTTAACGAGGGACAGAATACAGGTAATGTTTTAACGAGGGACAGAATATAGAGATTAGTTTAAAGAAAATGAGTACTTGACGATACTGTCGTTGGTAATGTTTTAACGAGGGAAAGAATATAGGTAATGTTTTAACGAGGGACAGAATATAGGGATTAGTTTAAAGAAAATGAGTACTTGACGATACTGTCGTTGGTAATGTTTTAACGAGGGACAGAATATAGGTAATGTTTTAACGAGGGACAGAATATAGGTAATGTTTTAACGAGGGACAGAATACAGGTAATGTTTTAACGGGGGACAGAATATAGAGATTAGTTTAAAGAAAATGAGTACTTGACGATACTGTCGTTGGTAATGTTTTAACGAGGGAAAGAATATAGGTAATGTTTTAACGAGGGACAGAATATAGAGATTAGTTTAAAGAAAATGAGTACTTGACGATACTGTCGTTGGTAATGTTTTAACGAGGGAAAGAATATAAGTAATGTTTTAACGAGGGACAGAATATAGAGATTAGTTTAAAGAAAATGAGTACTTGACGATACTGTCGTTGGTAATGTTTTAACGAGGGAAAGAATATAGAGATTAGTTTAAAGAAAATGAGTACTTGACGATACTGTCGTTGGTAATGTTTTAACGAGGGAAAGAATATAGGTAATGTTTTAACGAGGGACAGAATATAGGGATTAGTTTAAAGAAAATGAGTACTTGACGATACTGTCGTTGGTAATGTTTTAACGAGGGACAGAATATAGGTAATGTTTTAACGAGGGACAGAATATAGGTAATGTTTTAACGAGGGACAGAATACAGGTAATGTTTTAACGAGGGACAGAATATAGAGATTAGTTTAAAGAAAATGAGTACTTGACGATACTGTCGTTGGTAATGTTTTAACGAGGGAAAGAATATAGGTAATGTTTTAACGAGGGACAGAATATAGAGATTAGTTTAAAGAAAATGAGTACTTGACGATACTGTCGTTGGTAATGTTTTAACGAGGGAAAGAATATAGAGATTAGTTTAAAGAAAATGAGTACTTGACGATACTGTCGTTGGTAATGTTTTAACGAGGGAAAGAATATAGGTAATGTTTTAACGAGGGACAGAATATAGGGATTAGTTTAAAGAAAATGAGTACTTGACGATACTGTCGTTGGTAATGTTTTAACGAGGGACAGAATATAGGTAATGTTTTAACGAGGGACAGAATATAGAGATTAGTTTAAAGAAAATGAGTACTTGACGATACTGTCGTTGGTAATGTTTTAACGAGGGACAGAATATAGGTAATGTTTTAACGAGGGACAGAATATAGAGTTAGTTTAAAGAAAATGAGTACTTGATGATACTGCGTTGGTAATGTTTTAACGAGGGAAAGAATATAGGTAATGTTTTAACGAGGGACAGACTATAGGTAATGTTTTAACGAGGGACAGACTATAGGGATTAGTTTTAACGAGGGACAGACTATAGGGATTAGTTTTAACGAGGGACAGACTATAGGGATTAGTTTTAACGAGGGACAGACTATAGGTAATGTTTTAACGAGGGACAGACTACAGGTAATGTTTTAACGAGGGACAGACTATAGGGATTAGTT
>CM026396.1:720589-747068 GCA_014843695.1 Archivesica marissinica
GTTGGTAATGTTTTAACGAGGGAAAGAATATAGGTAATGTTTTAACGAGGGACAGAATATAGGGATTAGTTTAAAGAAAATGAGTACTTGACGATACTGTCGTTGGTAATGTTTTAACGAGGGACAGAATATAGGTAATGTTTTAACGAGGGACAGAATATAGGTAATGTTTTAACGAGGGACAGAATACAGGTAATGTTTTAACGAGGGACAGAATATAGAGATTAGTTTAAAGAAAATGAGTACTTGACGATACTGTCGTTGGTAATGTTTTAACGAGGGAAAGAATATAGGTAATGTTTTAACGAGGGACAGAATATAGAGATTAGTTTAAAGAAAATGAGTACTTGACGATACTGTCGTTGGTAATGTTTTAACGAGGGAAAGAATATAGGTAATGTTTTAACGAGGGACAGAATATAGGTAATGTTTTAACGAGGGACAGACTATAGGATTATTTTACAGGACAACTATAGGATTAGTTTTAACAGGGACAGACTATAGGATTAGTTTTAAGAGGACAGACTATAGGTAATGTTTTAACGAGGAACAGACTACAGTAATGTTTTAAAAACAGGGCAGACTATAGTGAATTAGTTTTAACGAGGACAGACTACAGTAAAGTGTTTAATGAGGGACAGACTATAGATTTAGTTTTAACGAGGGACAGACTACAGGTAATGTTTTAACGAGGGACAGACTATAGGGATTAGTTATTAACGAGGGACAGACTACAGGTAATGTTTTAACGAGGGACAGACTATAGGGATTAGTTTTAACGAGGGACAGACTATAGGGATTAGTTTAACGAGGGACAGACTACAGGGATTAGTTTACGAGGGACAGACTAAGGGATTGTTTAACGAGGGCAGACACAGGGATTAGTTTAACGAGGGACAGACTACAGGGTAGTTTAACGAGGGACAGACTACAGGGATTAGTTTAACGAGGGACAGACTACAGGGATTAGTTTAACGAGGGACAGACTACAGGGATTAGTTTAACGAGGGACAGACTACAGGGATTAGTTTAACGAGGGACAGACTACAGGGATTAGTTTAACGAGGGACAGACTACAGGGATTAGTTTAACGAGGGACAGACTACAGGGATTAGTTTAACGAGGGACAGACTACAGGGATTAGTTTAACCGAGGGACAGACTACAGGGATTAGTTTAACCGAGGGACAGACTATAGGGCTACCTCTGTCAGACCCAGGGTGTTGAGATATATTTTTAAAAATGTAGTAAGCACAGACAAATAATGGTTTTCTTTTTCAAATTTGTATACCGTGTATTCGCTATTTAACGCCCCCGGAAATATCCTAGCTTTGTACATGTGTATATCATTATATGTCGCTAATCCATAAATAAATAAATCATTGGTAATTGGTGTTGTTGTTCATTGTCGCTTATTTCACTTAACCCGTGGAAGTCGTGATAGCGCAGTGGATGCGAGTTCGCTTCAGGTGCGAAAGGTCCGGAGTCCGAACCCCGCTGAAGCCGTTACGATTGTGTCCTTAGGCAAGGCATTTAATTTCTGTGGCGATGGATTCCATCAGGAATGAGGTCTCGAGAGTGATTAATATAAGTTGAAATAATTTGTTTTGCAATCGAGCTAAAATAAATTTGTATAAACTAACTACACTCAACAAAATTGCTAATCGGTCACCTGGTGTTTTAACCGGTCACCTGGTGTTTTAATCGGTCACCTGGTGTTTTACAGTATTTGGAGCAAACTAATAACCAGGTATTATCAACATTCATATCGTCTCATTGGTTATATTTTATTACAGATTATGCGTGATTTTCTGTTTAATCATTTCTTATAAAATGCATTAAATGACAATAAGAAAATACTTGTATTGTATGATTATTAATTGGCTACCAGGCGACTGATTTTGTTATATTATAAATGTAAGACAAATAGGATCTGAAAACAAGCTTAACCCTTTCCCTCATAGAAGCACCTCTTGGCGCCATTACCAATACGACATACATTAACCCTTTCCCTCATAGAAGCACCTCTTGGCGCCATTACCGATACAACATACATTAACCCTTTCCATCATAGAAGCACCTCTTGGCGCCATTACCAATATGACATACATTAACCCTTTCCATCATAGAAGCACCTCTTGGCGCCATTACCAATACGACATACATTAACCCTTTCCCTCATAGAAACAGCTCTAGACGACATTACCGATACAACATACATTAACCCTTTCCCTCATAGAAGCACCTATTGACGCCATTACCAATACGACGTACATTAACCCTTTCCCTCATAGAAGCAACTCTTGATGCCATTACCAATACGACATACATTAACCCATTCCCTCATAAAAGCACCTCTTGACGCCATTACCAATATGACATACATTAACCCTTTCCCTCATAGATAGCACCTTGACGCCATTACCAATACGACATACATTAACCCTTCCTCATAAAGCACTTGACCCATTACCAATACACAACATAACCCTCCTCAAGACACCTCTGACCATTACCAATACGCATATAACCCATTCCCTCATAGAAGCACCTCTTGACGCCATTACCAATACGACATACATTAACCCTTTCCATCATAGAAGCACCTCTTGGCGCCATTACCAATACGACATACATTAACCCTTTCCCTCATAGAAGCAGCTCTAGACGACATTACCAATACAACATACATTAACCCTTTCCCTCATAGAAGCACCTATTGACGCCATTACCAATATGACATACATTAACCCTTTCCCTCATAGAAGCAACTCTTGACGCCATTATCCAATACTACATACATTAACCCTTTCCCTCATAGAAGCACCTCTAGACGACATTACCAATACTACATAATTAACCCTTTCCCTCATATAAGCACCTATTGACGACATTACCAATACGTCATACATTAACCCGTTACCTCATAGAAGCACCTCAAGACGACATTACCAATACGACATACATTAACCCTTTCTCTCATAGAAGCACCTTGACGACAATACTAATACGACATACATTAACCCTTTCTCTCATAGAAGCACCTCTTGACGCCATTATCAATACGACATACATTAACCCTTTCCCTCATAGAAGCACCTCTTGACGCCATTACCAATACGACATACATTAACCCTTTTCCTCATAGAAGCACCTCTAAACGACATTACCAATACTACATAATTAACCCTTTCCCTCATAGAAGCACCTCTATACGACATTACCTATACGACATACATTAACCCTTTCCCTCATAGAAGCACCTATTCATGCCATTACCAATACGACATACATTGACAATGTAGTAGCCAAACCAATGTTCATATTAATGGCCAGAATCTCATGTAGTCCCAGTAATATCTATGGAGGTGGGATAGATATGGCGACTACTTATCCACTGCATGATAGCGAAATGGCTGTCGTTTGTATGGAGATATAATAGTATATTAACCCTTTCAACCCCAAGTAACTGACATGGACTGGTGCGTGCTATTTTCAGACCAATAAATTAATAAGAAAATTACCTTTGGACCAGTTCATTTATCAAAATGGGTAATTTTATCTAAAAATAGTAATAATTATTACTGGCAAAAAAGTGCAGATCCTGATGAGACGGCTCGTCACGAGCCGGCTCATCTGGATCTACACTTTTCATAAGTCTATTTAGAGGCCTGTGGGGTTGAAAGGGTTAACCTAAATCTCCATGAAGGAAAGGGTTAAATGGCTGTCGTTTGTATGGAGATATAATAGTATATTAACCTAAATCTCTATGAAGGAAACGGTTAAATTAATTATGCATACTATTTCAGACCAGACGGCTGAAATATTCACCTGTCCAACGTGTGGGAAAGAGTTCCAGAGCAAGTTGGCCTTGAGGAGGCATGAGTTGCGACATGGGCAGAAGACTGTGGTATGCTCCAAATGCGGGAAGCATTTCTATCGGATGGATGAGTTGGTCCGACATGAAACATCCGTTCACCTAGATGAGAAACAGAACTCTTGTGATGTGTGTGGTACGTCGTTTAATTTGAGGGCTGTTCTATTGCGGCACGTGAAATGTGTACATGAGAACTGCAATGTCCCATGTACCGTGTGCGGAAAAATATTTACCTCGAAGCAATATTTAAACAAACATAACAAAATTCATTTTCGAAATGAAGAAAAGTGTGATAACTGCAATGTGCTCTTTAAGTCTTCTTATATCGAAGAACACAAGAAATTATGTGAGAATTCTGGACGTTCAAAAATTCACAGTTGCACTGTATGCAAGAGGACTTTCATTGCACAGCGGTACCTTACGGAACACATCAAGTATAAGCACGGACCAGATAGGTATTCCTGTTCCGTGTGCTGCTTCACATTTGCACATAGAAAATCATTGATTGATCATAGAAAGAAATGCCAAATGACAATGTGATAAGAAATTCGTTGATTGAATATCAGAAGAAATGCAGATTGCGTTATCAAACCAATGTTTAGTGATTAGTAGATCACTGATTGAACATAGAAAGGAATGCTGAATGCAATATCAATGCAATAGCTGGTATTACAAAATCATTGATTGAACATCAGAAGAAATGGTGAATGTAATATCAATGCAATAGCTGGTATTACAAAATCATTGATTGAACATCAGAAGAAATGGTAAATGCAATATCAATGCAATAACTGGTATTACAAAATCATTGATTGATTATCAAACCAATGTTTAGTGATTAGAAAATCACTGATTGAACTTAGAAAGGAATGCCGAATACAATATGAAGGCAGTGTTTAGTGATTTTGAACATAGAAAGGAATGCCGAATGCAATATGAAGGCAGTGTTTAGTGATTTTGAACATAGAAAGGAATGCCGAATGCAATATGAAGGCAGTGTTTAGTGATTTTGAACTTAGAAAGTAATGCTGAATACAATATGAAGGCAGTGTTTAGTGATTTTGAACATAGAAAGGAATGCCGAATGCAATATGAAGGCAGTGTTTAGTGATTTTGAACATAGAAAGGAATGCCGAATGCAATATGAAGGCAGTGTTTAGTGATTTTGAACTTAGAAAGTAATGCTGAATACAATATGAAGGCAGTGTTTAGTGATTTTGAACATAGAAAGGAATGCCGAATGCAATATGAAGGCAGTGTTTAGCTAAATGATTAGAAAATCACTGATTGAATAAAGGAAGAAATGCCGAATGCAATATCAAGGCAATCACTAGTGATTAGAAACTCATTGATTGAAGATAGGAAGAATGTCAGACTATTCTCAAGATGGAGAAGTGTTTCTCAAGATAGAGAAGTGTTTCTCAAGATGGAGAAGTGTTTCTCAAGATGGAGAAGTGTTTCTCAAGATAGAGAGGAGAAGTGTTTCTCAAGATAGAGAAGAGAAACTCTCAAGATGGAGAAGTGTTTCTCAAGATAGAAAAGTGTTTCTCAAGATAGAAAAGTGTTTCTCAAGATGGAGAAGTGTTTCTCAAGATATAGAGAAACATGACATTAAATTTTGTGATGTCTTTGTTAATCAAGTAGATATGAATGTTAATCAAGTAGATATGATATAATAGTTTGTATGAAGTTTATTGACATGTAACAAGATATATTTATACGTTTAAGGGTTCATTCTAGGTCAGAACTTTTGGGAGAAGTGAGAAATCGCGCGATCGCGTCCTTAACTCTTTCCTCCACAGATACGCCTTTCTTGTACCCTATACATTACTACACAGATACGCCTTTTGTGTACCCTATGCATATCTCCACAGATACGCCTTTCTACGCATATACATGATTCTGATACATACGCATTTCTACGCCTGCAGTTTTGGAGTTCTAAAACAAAACCTAAAGATTGCAAATTTTATAGTTATAAGAGCATTATCTAATATTTTGGACATTTATTTAATGATTTATTTTGAAAAACAATGATGCTTACATTTGAAATTCTAAGGCAATCGGCAATTAAAAATATCTCCTACAGGTGTTATAAATCACCACAGCTGGGTCAATGCTGGCATAATCATGGAAAATTACTTGGGCGTTCTAAAAATAGATATATGTAATAGACAAGACTTTATTAATGTACTATGTATCTCTAGGCTGGTTTGATTTTCTGAAATTCCTGAGGTCACAACTTTTATACTTATTTGTTAACATAAAGATCAAAGAGGCATAGTCACAGCTTAGCTTTGAATGCAGTAAGTCACAGAGTTTAACAAGGAATTTATTTATCATGGAAAATTACTGGGTTTGTTATGATAATTTCAATTTCTGAAAATGTGTGCAAGGCGTGTGCTTTATAATGAGACAACCAATCAAATTTAATACATGCATAGATCACAGGCATTATGCCATTGATTGCATAATTGACACATAATTGACGGTGTTTGACAGCAGCTGTGAAAACACTGGTTTTCTGTTTATTGTTTTATTGCCTGCCAGGGCAATAAATGTTCTGGGATCAAAGTAAGTGAAACTTGTATATATACAACACTTGTATATTGTACATATGTGAACACAATACACAGGACACATCAAAGCCAATTAAATTTTATGACTTCCAGAATCGGTGTGAAAAATAATCATTAGGCCTACTGTATGGATGAAATCATTCAGTTTGTGTGTAAACACCAATGCCTATACATTATTTTTGATGATTTTTACAGCAGTGAAAAGGTAAAAAAAAGTGTCTTCTTTCCAAATGTCTTTACTTGATAGAAATATCTTGAATAAAAGGGACATATAGCTATATATACAACATACCCTGAAAAATCTAGCATGGCTGTATCTGTCTCAATATCCAGATATTAGGACATTCATTGTCTTTATAACCTAATTGAAAAAGACAGGCTTACCATACAAATATGAGTTTGATACTGTTAGAAAGAGAATTTTATTCTCTACAAACTTTACATTGACCAAAATTCAGTTTAATGAAGATTTCATTCAGTAATTTTGCTCCAAACAGGGAAGGTATACTTTTCATCAATATCTCCAATAACCCATATCAGGACAGACTCTGACCATTGATTGTTTATCTATTGGTTATTGATTATCAGAATACTGAATAAGGATTGCTTTATAATGGGCCAATGTATCTTACTCAACAAAATTTTGTATGAAAATAGAGGCGAAGTAAGGGTCCACATGTCGACTATTTTGCCCACATCGCCCTCTAGAATGATCCCTGCATTTAAACTAACTAATCATGCATGCTATTGTATCTACTAACACATTTATCATTATTGACGAAATTCTTAATAATAATGAGATAATTTAATTCTAGGTGGAAGTCGTGATAGCACAGTGGCAGCGTTGTCGCTTCAGGTGCGAAAGGCCTGGAGTTCGAGCACTGCTAGAACCGTTACGATTGTGCCCTTAGGCAAGGCATTTAAATTCCACGTTGCCTCTTCTCTCTCCCTCGTGGCGATGGATTTCATGAGGTCTTGAGAGTGAGAACTTGTTTTGCAATCAAGCTAAAATAAATTTGTGTAAACTAACTTAATTCTTAATTTCTCATTCAATGTCAATAAATAACAAATTGTCATCTGTGGATATTTCCACCAATTTTCACTTTCTACGTGAATCTTACGGCTCCCTATGACCGGAGTACCCGGAGAAAACCCACCTGTTCGATCTTGACGACCCCCGTACCATCTCACATACTTCCCGGTCTGAGGATCGAATCCGGGTTGTAATGGTGAGAAGAAAGCGTGCTAACCATTGTGCTGATCGGACAGCCAGAGATTATATTACCTCGTAATTGATTCCAAATTCACTGTTTTTACAATTTTATTTCGCCGCTGTTAATGTGTCATAATTAATCTTTCATACTTTCATTTCCTTTTTACGAACGAACGATATTGTTTTCTTTATACCGTAGTCGCCCCCACCGAGGCATTTGGGCGACTGGTTTCTCTAAGTAGATTACGTTGTCATCTAAGTTGCTTATGTTGACAACCGGAAAGGCATCTTCGTTCTTCTCAGGGTGACACGTCCTGTATCATCTTTCGAAGGGGGTCCCTTATAGGGCCACATCCTCCACGATTTGTCAGCTCACAACAGCAATAATGGTTCCTGTTTCTTCGCTGGAGTCCTCACGCCATCAAGAAGTCTGTGTCCCACCATCTTCCTTGAAGGAGATCCGTCCCCTTGAACGAAAACCATCTATCCGCCGCCGCCAGCACTAAGTGTTGCTATCTCGCCAAGTAGGGAAGTTAGTGGTAAGATAATCTATATGTATAGAGTCAAGTGATTCCGATGGCGTGGCTTCCGTCAGCGAAGTCCTTGACCCATATTCCTGCTGTGAGCTGTGCCTATGTCACGCCATGCACGTTGTAGAGGAAAGACCTGGATTTCCTTTTTACTGTACTGCCAACTTGCTTTGACATCTGGGCGGAACTAAAATAAACCAATGGAATTAGGTTTTATTTAACCCAATACCCAATGAGGCTTTAGCTCTCATCTGGTATTATCAGCATCATTCGGTATTTATTGTTTTAAGTTTTTCGGCTGAATCAGACAAGAAATATTATAACTACTATCAATACCTTTTGAAACTTGTGTGAAATGTTATCATGTTATAGATAGATTTTACAGGTAGTTTTATTAAGGTCGCTGACATGTATACCACTATAACCTATCATCACTGATGGTCACGGGTTCTAGCCCCGCTCAGGCCGTGTCTCATTTATATGAAAAAGTTGGCAGTTTCTTACGGAGGTTGGTGCACCAAAGTACTGGTTAACCGCTGGAGCCTGCGCCCAGGAAAAGTGTTGTTAGGTAAACTGCCCGCCGGCGATATAGCCCAAAATGGTGCTAAAATACTGTTTATGAATACACGTCCTGGTGGTATGATGTAACTGTTTATAAATACACATCCTGGTGGTATGATGTAACTGTTTATAAATACATATCCTGATGGTATGATGTAACTGTTTATAAATACACATCCTGGTGGTATGATGTAACTGTTTATAAATACACATCCTGGTGGTATGATGTAACTGTTTATAAATACACATCCTGATGGTATGATGTAACTGTTTATAAATACACATCCTGATGGTATGATGTAGCTGTTTATAAATACACATCCTGATGGTATGATGAAACAACTTACTAGTACGATGTTACAACTTTATCTTTTAAGTATCAACTAATAATGACATATGCACAGGATATCCTGTAAAGCTTTAACATTAGACGAAAAGGCTCATTTCCAACAGGGTCCGTACGTATTGTGCGGTTATTTAACTCTGATGTATAATATGTAAAATAAGTCCTCTCCATACCAGAAAACGTGTGTGTTTTACGTTTATTTATCGTCGTTACCGGTTGCCCATATGAGCGACACCTCCTGAAGATATTAGTCATTTTAGATTTTGGAGCATAGTGCAATGATACAGACAGAGACACATTCCAAAGTCTCCTCTGGTACTTTTACGTGCACGGTTTAAAGCACCGACACGAGACCTCTGTTTAACGTCCCATCTGAAAGTCTGACCTTAATTTTATTAGGGTCAGACGTGGGATCGAACCTACGATCCCTGGATTACCAGTCCAGCGTGTTACCACTGCACTACAGATCCGTCCAGAAAACTATGAACTAATATATATATATATACACACTCAATGTTTTAACACTTACACTGAAATCTGAACTAATTCTGTGACAATGAAACGCCGAATGCAACATCAAGACAATGAATAGTTATAAGAAAATCATTGATTGAATATAGGAAGAAATGGCGAATGCAATATTAAGGCAATGGCTAGTGATAAGAAAATCATTGATTGAAGATAGGAAGAAATGCTGAATGCAATATTAAGGCAATGGCTAGTGATAAGAAAATCATTGATTGAATATAGGAAGAAATGCTGAATGCAATATTAATAAGGCAATGACTAGTGATAAGAAAATCATTGAATGAAGATAGGAAGAAATGCTGAATGCAATATTAAGGCAATGACTAGTGATAAGAAAATCATTGATTGAAGATAGGAAGAAATGGCGAATACATTATCAAGACAATGACTTAAGTGACTAGAATGATTGAACAGTGGAAGAGATGCTTAATGCAATATAAAAGCAATGAATAGTGATTCGAAAATCACTGAGTAACATAAGAAATACTGAATGAAATACCAAGGCAATGATTAGTGATAAGAAAATCATTGATTGAATATACGAAGAAATGCCGAATGCAATATCAAAACAATGACTTAAATGACTAGAATATCAGAACAGTGGAAGAGATGCTTGATGCAATATTAAGGCAATAACTGGTGATACTGTAATAGTATTAGAGGGAATTGAATCTGACCAAATCGAAACTCTGGATGAATATGCTACAGTCAGACATGACATTGTGTAAAATGTAGCCAGTCAAGGATGATACAGAAAGTGGCTGATTAAATTTGTAATATATTGCCAAATAGCGAAGCTGTAATTTTTAAAAAAATTTGTTTTAACTTTTTTTTTTATAGCTCGCTAATAAGATGGGAAGCCACTTTGAGGCTTTGAAACTGGTGATAAAAATCATATCTTTACAGGCGAGTTTGTACGAGTTTGTACGGTATTGTGCACCAGATATTGATTTATGTAATAAAGTAATACATGAGTTAATAAATCCTGTCGCATTTCTTATGCTCCCTTTTAGAAGAGTTGTACAGGTTGGTTGGTCTGGTCTATTGATCTGTCTGTCCGTCCGGGCCAATATTTGGTTTGGTGTTTAGGGGCTAATGTTTTAGTTGAAATCCTAAGTCATTACTGTTAGGAGCTTTTTTATTGCCATTAAACATGACCGTGACAAAAGTTTTTAGCTGGTCCTGTTTTTGTATCAGTTTCATATCATTGAAACTACTGGGCTTTTTTTCAAATATCTTCACACAAATGTGCACCATATTGAGTAGATGTTTCTAGCGCAACACCCAATGTTCCGTACCGACGCTTGGCATAGCATTGCTGGAGCATAGGATAGGATATTGTCAACAATAGTTGCGGTATTGGTGTGTCCACTATGTATGTTTGCAACCAGTTAGTCAGCTATGTCTGTGTTTGGAAATAGCTTCGCGACTAAGTCTGCAGCATAGGATAGGATATTGTCGGCAATAGTTGCGGTATTGGTGTGTCCACTATGTATGTTTGCAACCAGTTGGTCAGCTATGTCTGTGTTTGGAAATAGCTTCGCGACTAAGTCTGCAGCATAGGATAGGATATTGTCGGCAATAGTTGCGGTATTGGTGTGTCCACTATGTATGTTTGCAACCAGTTGGTCAGCTATGTCTGTATTTGGAAATAACTTCGCACAAATGTTCTACATATTAAAATTGGGAGTCGTTCATGATTGCAAGAGGCTAATAAGTCTGTATACTTGTATCTCCTTGAGCTTTGTGCTTCCACCACTTGTGAATGCTTTTATATTTATGTCCTCATATGGTTATACAAAGTAAATTAAACATGTGTAATATTCAGGTCTGTTTGGTGTCTTTTCACATGAGCTAATAATATGTTAGTGTATCTCCTTGCAATATGGTTATTGAGTTTGGCTGCATCTGTTTGTCTCTCCATCTGTCTCTCTGCGGACAGGATAAAAACAGTTGTTGATGGATATATTTGTGGGTATGTAGAGGGTTGGTTAGTCTTGTAGGACGTGATTCAATTTTTGGGAGAAATCGGTCATGGCTTGTGGTCCGGGTCGTCGGCGAAGTGTCCGCTAACTTTGGCTTCTATAGTAAATTATGCATGTGTGTAGCTTGAAAATGAAGAAAAATAAACATTCACCTCATATGGCCTTTCAAATAAGCCATGCCCTATAACCTTGAGGTTGACCTATCAAGGTCAAATCAAGGTCATGTGAAATGAAGCATTTGTTCTTCTGTCAAACATCAGCATCTCTTCTAGTGTTCTTCTCTGATTGTGGTTGTTTATTTGCGCCATAGATACATGCACTTCTCCGTTAGTAATCTTCATATAACCTGTTCTTTTATTTTATTTCAGGACAAGTTCAATATAGACCAAGTTACTATCCATGTGAAATTTGCCAGAAAGTGTTTGCAGGCCGAGTGTTACTGGAACGACATAGAAGAATTCATACTGGAGAAAAACCATACGTGTGCAAAGAATGTGGAAAGGGATTTAGTCAGAAAGGAAATTTAAGGGGCCACTCTATGACTCATATTAAAGATATGATGCTTTAGATGTTTTGTATACACTTTTTGATGGGAGTCTTGTAGGTAACCATGGCAATTGGCTAAAAGTAGTTGTTTTGAAGGTCAATGGTGAATATAATTAGAAGAGATATGGCAAATTGAGAGTAAACAATTATCTTTGATAATGATAGAATATGTCCATTGGTCATATTTGTGAGTTTGAGAGCACAGTATTAGGCAGAGAGCCGTCGGGCCGTCTTTTCGACGGCCTATCACCTAATAAGACGGTCAATTATATTGGCGACAGTTACCGACGGCCAGTTAAAAAAATGGCTGATAACAGTTTTTTTTTTTCTCTTTCTCTCTTTCTCCGAGACATCACTAGGTTTGTTAACATATATATTATATACAGCTGTAAAACAATGACAAGAACTGGACCCTATAATAGGCTAATATTGTTCGCAATTCCTTTTTGGAGAGGCTTTCCCACCCGGGCTTTCCCAGTTTCTGCTGCATTTCGATCACGTCAGTTCGCCGTTCTCACATCGAGTCCGTGCGGCAATTTCCGTCATCATTCGGGTCCCGCTCTGTGGCTGGACTTATTTTTTTAGACTCCCATTTTGATATTTCTGCCTAATACTATGTTTGAGAGTAAGCTTTGGACACTTTGAGGAGTGATCAAGAAGTTTCGGGACAAGTGGCATAACATTTTTATTGATGCGTACAGTGAAAAAATGAACACTTTGACATAGATAGATACATTGTTGGTAGTTGTGAATAATTTGGAAGTAATTAATGACCACTGACATAGATATGTACATTGTTGGTAATTGTGAATTTGGGAGTGAACAATGAACACGTGACGTAGATTTGTACATGGCGTGTATTATATAGATGTATACAACAATGAACACTTTGACATAGATATGTACATTGTTGGTAATTGTGAGTTTGGGAGTGAACAATGAACACTTTGACATAGATATGTACATTGTTGGTAGTTGTGAGTTTGGGAGTGAACAATGAACACTTTGACATAGATATGTACATTGTTGGTAGTTGTGAGTTTGGGAGTGAACAATGAACACTGACATAGATATGTACATTGTTGGTAATTGTGAGTTTGGGAGTGAATAATGAACACTTTGACATAGATATGTACATTGTTGGTAGTTGTGAGTTTGGGAGTGAACAATGAACACTTTGACATAGATATGTACATTGTTGGTAGTTGTGAGTTTGGGAGTGAACAATGAACACTGACATAGATATGTACATTGTTGGTAGTTGTGAACAATGAACACTTTGACATAGATATGTACATTGTTGGTAATTGTGAGTTTGGGAGTGAACAATGAACACTTTGACATAGATATGTACATTGTTGGTAATTGTGAGTTTGGGAGTGAACAATGAACACTTTGACATAGATATGTACATTGTTGGTAATTGTGAACACGTTGACGTAGATTTGTACATGGCGTGTATTATATAGATGTATACAACAATGAACACTTTGACTTAGATATGTACATTGTTGGTAATTGTGAACACGTTGACGTAGATTTGTACATGGCGTGTATTATATAGATGTATACAACAATGAACACTTTGACTTAGATATGTACATTGTTGGTAATTGTGAATTTGGGAGTGAACATTAATTACAGTTGTTTTACAATAATCTATCGATACTATATACTAGTATAGTATATATACAAATGCAGTTATTAATTTTTATAAAGAGAGAAGGCATTATGTTTGAAAGTAAGATAGCAGGAGAAGAGTTGGAAAGAATTCCGATCCAGAATACAAACATCTTTTCAATATCAGTTGCTAATACGATTGCTGGTACATTTCTGGCATATCAGTAAAACATGATATTCAGAAACAATGAACCAGGATGGCATGGAATACTAACGAGCTTACCACGGTAGTCTCCTACCTCATAGTTGGCAGTACAGCCTATCATTATGGGCATTAACATATTCAGAAATATTCTGTTTCTCCATTTGTTTAGATTTTTATTTGATAGTAGACCACGGAGGACCACCTCCGTGGTCGAGTGGTTACGGTCGCTAACTTGTATACCACTGTAAACCTAGCATCACTGAAGGTCACGGGTTCGAGCCCGCTCAGACCATGTCTCTTTATATGAAAAAGTTGGCAGTTTCTTACAAAGGTTGGTGCATCAAGTACTGGTTAACCACTGGAGCCTGCCCAGGAAAGGTGTTGTTAGGTAAACTGACTGTAGCTGAAATGGGCAACGGTAGCGACGTTAAATTAACTTAAATAAAAGAAAAAGAAAAAGATTTGTCATTGAGATATCCTGATTTTGAAATATCGTGTCGTTTGTCCATCCGTCCGTGCATGCATACATCCGTCCGTGCATGCATACATCCAGAGCCAGTTCTTGGTAACCAATGAGTGGAATTTTATGAAACTTAATTTAAATATGTATCACCATAGAATGTTGGTGTACATGTACATTTTGTGGAGCTGGACATAGCAACACCAGAGTTATTGCCCTTTAATTGATTAAAACTCAACAAATGTTTCCGTACAGAGTTATTAACCTTGTGAAATATGTCCCTCCAGTGCCAATATAGCAGAGGACATCAATTCCTTGTCCTTGCTCTGCCTATCTCACCGGTCTCATCTAGCTACCACCATGCCATCTCTCCCTGCAACCTATCTCACCGGTCTCATCTAGCTACCACCGTGCCATATCTCCCTGCAACCTATCTCATCTAGCTACCACCTTGCCATCTCTCCCTGCAACCTATCTCATCTAGCTACCACCATGCCATCTCTCCCTGCAACCTATCTCATCTAGCTACCACCATGCCATCTCTCCCTGCAAACTATCTCATCTAGCTACCACCATGCCATCTCTCCCTGCAACCTATCTCATCTAGCTACCACCGTGCCATCTCTCCCTGCAAACTATCTCATCTAGCTACCACCATGCCATCTCTCCCTGCAACCTATCTCATCTACCTACCACCGTGCCATCTCCCTGCAACCTATCTCATCTAGCTACCACCATGCCATCTCTCCCCATGCAAACCTATCTCATCTAGCTACCACCATGCCATCTCTCCCTGCAACCTATCTCATCTAGCTACCACCATGCCATCTCTCCCTGCAACCTATCTCATCTAGCTACCACCATGCCATCTCTCCCTGCAACCTATCTCATCTAGCTACCACCATGCCATCTCTCCCTGCAACCTATCTCATGCTAGCTACCACCATGCTATCTCTAGCCCACCGTGCCATCTCTCCCTGCAACCTATCTCATCTAGCTACCACCATGCCATCTCTCCCTGCAACCTATCTCTATGCTAGCTACCACCATGCCATCTCTCCCAACCTATCTCATCTAGCAATCTCTCCCTGCAACCTGTAGCTACCTACCACCATGCCATCTCTCCCTGCAACCTGTCTCAGCTCTCAGCTACCACCATGCCATCTCTCCCTGCAACCTATCTCATCTAGCTAACAGCCCTGCCATCTCTCCCTGCAACCTGTCTCATCTCTACTACTAGCTATCCACCGTCTCCCTGCAACATCTAGCTCCACTGCAACCTATCTCATCTAGCTACCACCATGCCTCATCTCATCTCTACCACTGGCTATCTCTAGCTACTGCCATCTCTCACCTATCATCTAGCTACCACCGTGCCATTCTCCCTGCAACCTATCATCTAGCTACCACCATGTCATCTCTCCCTGCAACCTATCTCATCTAGCTACCACCATCATCTCTCCCCTGCAACCTATCTCATCTAGCTACCACCATGCAGCATATCTCATCTAGCTACCACCATGCCATCTCTCCCTGCCACCTATCTAGCCTATCTCATCTAGCTACCACATGCCATCTCTCCCTGCAAACTTATCTCATCTAGCTATCACCATGCCATCTCTCCCTGCAACCTATCATCTAGTTACCACCATGCCATCTCTCCCTGCAACCTATCTCATCTAACTACCACCATGCCATCTCTCCCGGCAACTTGTCTCATCTAGCTACCACCGTGCCATCTCTCCCTGCAACCTGTCTCATCTAGCTACCACCATGCCATCTCTCCCTGCAACCTATCTCATCTAGCCTACCACCGTGCTATCTCTCCCTGCAACCTATCTCATCTAGCTACCACTGTGCCATCTCTCCTGGCAACCTATCTCATCTAGCTACCACAGTGCCATCTCTCTCTGCAACCTATCTCATCTAGCTACCACTGTGCCATCTCTCCCTGCAACCTATCTCATCTACCTACCACTGTGCCATCTCTCCCTGCAACCTATATCATCTACCTACCACCATGCCATCTCTCCCTGCAACCTATCTCATCTAGCTACCACCGTGCCATCTCTCCCTGCAACCTATCTCATCTAGCTACCACCATGCCATCTCTCCCTGCAACCTATCTCATCTAGCTACCACCATGCCATCTCTCCCTGCAACCTATCTCATCTACCTACCACCGTGCCATCTCTCCCTGCAACCTATCATCTACCTACCACCGTGCCATCTCTCCCTGCAACCTATCATCTACCTACCACCGTGCCATCTCTCCCTGCAACCTATCATCTAGCTACCACCGTGCCATCTCTCCCTGCAACCTATCATCTACCTACCACTGTGCCATCTCTGCCTGCAACCTATATCATCTACCTACCACTGTGCCATCTCTCCCTGCAACCTATCTCATCTAGCTCCCACCGTGCCATCTCTCCCTGCAACTTATCTCATCTAGCTACCACCATGCCATCTCTCCCTGCAACCTATCATCTAGCTATCACCGTGCCATCTCTCCCTGCAACCTATCATCTAGCTACCACCATGCCATCTCACATATCTCCCAAGCTACGGATCGTAACATTGTAATCACTTATCATGACCCCCGTAGCTTTTAAATTTTTTATTTCCCTGCAACCTATCATCTAGCTACCACCGTGCTATCTATCTCTCCCTGCAAACTATCATCTAGCTACCACCGTGCTATCTCTCCCTGCAACCTATATCATCTAGCTACCACCATGCCATCTCACATATCTCCCAAGCTACGGATCGTAACATTGTAATCACTTATGACCCCTGTAGCTTTTAAATTTTTTATTTCCCTGCAACCTATCATCTAGCTACCACTGTGCCATCTCTCCCTGCAACCTATCATCTACCTACCACTGTGCCATCTCTCCCTGCAACCTATCATCTAGCTACCACCGTGCCATCTCTCCCTGCAACCTATCATCTACCTACCACTGTGCCATCTCTGCCTGCAACCTATCTCATCTAGCTACCACCGTGCCATCTCTCCCTGCAACCTATCTCATCTACCTACCACCGTGCCATCTCCCTGCAACCTATCTCATCTAGCTACCACCATGCCATCTCTCCCTGCAAACCTATCTCATCTAGCTACCACCATGCCATCTCTCCCTGCAACCTATCTCATCTAGCTACCACCATGCCATCTCTCCCTGCAACCTATCTCATCTAGCTACCACCATGCCATCTCTCCCTGCAACCTATCTCATCTAGCTACCACCATGCCATCTCTCCCTGCAACCTATCTCATCTAGCTACCACCATGCTATCTCTAGCCCACCGTGCCATCTCTCCCTGCAACCTATCTCATCTAGCTACCACCATGCCATCTCTCCCTGCAACCTATCTCATCTAGCTACCACCATGCCATCTCTCCCAACCTATCTCATCTAGCAATCTCTCCCTGCAACCTGTAGCTACCTACCACCATGCCATCTCTCCCTGCAACCTGTCTCACTCTCAGCTACCACCATGCCATCTCTCCCTGCAACCTATCTCATCTAGCTAACAGCCCTGCCATCTCTCCCTGCAACCTGTCTCATCTCTACTACTAGCTATCCACCGTCTCCCTGCAACATCTAGCTCCACTGCAACCTATCTCATCTAGCTACCACCATGCCTCATCTCATCTCTACCACTGGCTATCTCTAGCTACTGCCATCTCTCACCTATCATCTAGCTACCACCGTGCCATTCTCCCTGCAACCTATCATCTAGCTACCACCATGTCATCTCTCCCTGCAACCTATCTCATCTAGCTACCACCATCATCTCTCCCTGCAACCTATCTCATCTAGCTACCACCATGCAGCATATCTCATCTAGCTACCACCATGCCATCTCTCCCTGCCACCTATCTAGCCTATCTTCATCTAGCTACCACCGTGCCATCTCTCCCTGCAACCTATCATCTACCTACCACTGTGCCATCTCTGCCTGCAACCTATCTCATCTACCTACCGCCGTGCTATCTCTCCCTGCAACCTATCTCATCTACCTACCGCCGTGCCATCTCTCCCTGCAACCTATCTCATCTAGCTACCACTGTGCCATCTCTCCCTGCAACCTATATCATCTAGCTACCACCGTGCTATCTCTGCCTGCAACCTATCATCTAGCTACCACCATGCCATCTCACATATCTCCCAAGCTACGCATCGTAACATTGTAATCACTTATCACTCGACCCCCGTAGCTTTTAATTTTTTTTATTTGATGATAGTGTAAGATGCAAAAAATGCCCCAATTCCAGAAGTATCCCGGGTTCCTTTAACCCATTCAACCCCAAGTAACTGACATGGACTGGTCCATGATATTCTTAGACCAATAAATGAATAAGAAAATTACATTCGGACCAGTTCATTTATCAAGATGGGTAATTTTGTCTAAAATTAATAATTATTACTGGCAAAAAAGTGCAGATCCTGATGAGACGGCTCGTCACGAGCCGGCTCATCTGGATCTACACTTTTTCATAAGCCTATTTAGAGGCCTGTGTGGTTGAAAGGGTTAAATGTGTAGTGTAGAGCACTGATACAATAGAGCTCGGTTTATCGTCCTATACAACATTGGAGCTGGGTTTATTGTCCCATGCAACATTGGAGCTTGATTTATCTTCCCATACAACATTGGAGCTTGATTTATCTTCCCATACAACATTGGAGCTGGGTTTATTGTCCCATGCAACATTGGAGCTTGGTTTATTGTCCCATGCAACATTGGAGCTGGGTTTATTGTCCCATGCAACATTGGAGCTAGGTTTATTGTCCCATGCAACATTGGAGCTGGGTTTATTGTCCCATGCAACATTGGAGATGGGTTATTGTCCCATGCAACATTGGAGCTGGGTTATCTTCCCATGCAACATTGGAGCTGGTTTATCTTCCCATGCAACATTGGAGCTGGTTTATCTTCCCATGCAACATTGGAGCTTGGTTTATCTTCCCATGCAACATTGGAGCTTGGTTTATTGTCCCATGCAACATTGGAGCTGGGTTTATTGTCCCATGCAACATTGGAGATGGGTTTATTGTCCCATGCAACATTGGAGCTGGGTTTATCTTCCCATGCAACATTGGAGCTGGGTTTATTGTCCCATGCAACATTGGAGCTGGGTTTATTGTCCCATGCAACATTGGAGCTTGGTTTATTGTCCCATGCAACATTGGAGCTTGGTTTATCTTCCCATGCAACATTGGAGCTGGTTTATCTCCCATGCAACAATGGAGCTTGGTTTATCTTCCCATGCAACATTGGAGCTTGGTTTATTGTCCCATGCAACATTGGAGCTGGGTTTATCTTCCCATGCAACATTGGAGATTGGTTTATTGTCCATGCAACATTGGAGCTGGGTTTATTGTCCCATGCAACATTGGAGATTGGTTTATTGTCCCATGCAACATTGGAGCTGGGTTTATTGTCCCATGCAACATTGGAGCTGGGTTTATGTCCCATGCAACATTGGAGCTGGGTTTATTGTCCCATGCAACATTGGAGCTTGGTTTATCTTCCCATGCAACATTGGAGCTGGGTTTATTGTCCCATGCAACATTGGAGCTGGGTTTATTGTCCCATGCAACATTGGAGCTTGGTTTATTGTCCCATGCAACATTGGAGCTGGGTTTATTTTCCCATGCAACATTGGAGCTGGGTTTATTGTCCCATGCAACATTGGAGCTGGGTTTATTGTCCCATGCAACATTGGAGCTGGGTTTATTGTCTCGTGCAACATTGGAGCTTGGTTTATTGTCCCATGCAACATTGGAGCTGGGTTTATTGTCCCATGCAACATTGGAGCTGGGTTTATTGTCCCATGCAACATTGGAGATTGGTTTATTGTCCCATGCAACATTGGAGCTTGGTTTATCTTCCTATGCAACATTGGAGATTGGTTTATTGTCCCATGCAACATTGGAGCTGGGTTTATTGTCCCATGCAACATTGGAGCTTGGTTTATCTTCCTATGCAACATTGGAGCTGGGTTTATTGTCCCATGCAACATTGGAGCTTGGTTTATTGTCCCATGCAACATTGGAGCTGGGTTTATTGTCCCATGCAACATTGGAGCTGGGTTTATTGTCCCATGCAACATTGGAGCTGGGTTTATTGTCCCATGCAACATTGGAGCTGGGTTTATTGTCCCATGCAACATTGGAGCTGGGTTTATTGTCCCATGCAACATTGGAGCTGGGTTTATTGTCCCATGCAACATTGGAGCTTGGTTTATCTTCCTATGCAACATTGGAGATTGGTTTATTGTCCCATGCAACATTGGAGATTGGTTTATTGTCCCATGCAACATTGGAGATGGGTTTATTGTCCCATGCAACATTGGAGCTTGGTTTATTGTCCCATGCAACATTGGAGCTTGGTTTATTGTCCCATGCAACATTGGAGCTTGGTTTATTGTCCCATGCAACATTGGAGCTGGGTTTATTGTCCCATGCAACATTGGAGCTTGGTTTATCTTCCTATGCAACATTGGAGATTGGTTTATTGTCCCATGCAACATTGGAGCTTGGTTTATTGTCCCATGCAACATTGGAGCTGGGTTTATTGTCCCATGCAACATTGGAGATATTGTCCCATGCAACATTGGAGCCCATGCAACATTGGTTTTATTGTCCCATGCAACATTGGAGCTGGTTTAGCATTGGTTTATTGCAACATCCCCATGCAACATTGGAGCTTGGTTTATTTCCCCATGCAACATGGAGCTGGGTTTAATGCAACATTGGAGCCCATGCACACTTTTTATTGTCCCATGCAACATTGGAGCTGGGTTTATCATGCACATTGGAGCTGGTTTATCCCATGCAACATTGGAGCTTGGGCATTTGGAGCCCATGAACATTGGAGCTGGGTTTATTGTCCATGCAACATCCCCATGCAACATTGGAGCTTGGTTTATTGTCCCATGCAACATTGGAGCTTGGTTTATTGTCCCATGCAATTGGAGCATTGGCAGCTTGTCCCATGCAACATTGGAGCTATTGTCCCATGCAACATTGGAGCCCATGCAACATTGGAGCTTGGTTTATCTGCAACATTGGAGCCCCCATGCAACATTGGAGCGGATTGTCCCATGCAACATTGGAGCTTTTATCTTCCCATGCAACATTGGAGCTGGGTTTATTGGCAACATTGGAGCTTGGTTTATATTTCCCATGCAACATTGAGCTGGGTTTAAACATTGGAGCTGGGTTATTGTCTTCCATGCAACATTGGAGCTGGGTTTATTTGTCCATGCAAATTGGAGCTGGGTGATTGTCCCATGCAACATTGGAGCTGGGTTTATTGTCCCATGCAACATTGGAGCTTGGTATTATTGTCCCATGCAACATTGGAGCTGGGTTTATTTGTTGGAGCCCATGCAACATTGGAGCTGGGTTTTATGTCCCATGCAACATTGGAGCTGGGTTATTGTCCCATGCAACATTGGAGCTGGGTTTATGTCCATGCAACATTGGAGCTGGGTTTATTGTCCCATGCAACAGGAGGGAGCTTGGTTTATCTTCCCATGCAGCTTGGAGCTTTTGGAGCTGGGTTATCTTCCCATGCAACATTGGAGCTTGGTTTTTATTGTCCCATGCAACATTGGAGCTGGGTTTATTGTCCCGTGCAACATTGGAGCTTGGGTTTATCTTCCTATGCAACATTGGAGCTGGGTTTATCTTCCTATGTAACATTGGAGATGGGTTTATTGTCCCATGCAACATTGGAGCTGGGTTTATTGTCCCATGCAACATTGGAGCTGGGTTTATTGTCCCATGCAACATTGGAGCTTTGTTTATTGTCCCATGCAACATTGGAGCTTGGTTTATTGTCCCATGCAACATTGGAGCTTGGTTTATTGTCCCATGCAACATTGGAGCTTGGTTTATTGTCCCATGCAACATCGGAGCTGGGTTCATTTTCCCATGCAACATTGGAGCTGGTTTATTGTCCCATGCAACATTGGAGCTTGGTTTATCTTCCTATGCAACATTGGAGCTGGGTTTATTGTCCCATGCAACATTGGAGATTGGTTTATCTTCCTATGCAACATTGGAGCTGGGTTTTATTGTCCCATGCAACATTGGAGCTGGGTTATTGTCCCATGCAACATTGGAGATGGGTTTATTTGTCCCATGCAACATTGGAGCTGGGTTTATTGTCCCATGCAACATTGGAGCTGGGTTTATTGTCCCATGCAACATTGGAGCTGGTTTATTGTCCCATGCAACATTGGAGCTGGGTTTATTGTCCCATGCAACATTGGAGCTGGGTTTATTGTCCCATGCAACATTGGAGGGGTTTATTGTCCCATGCAACATTGGAGCTGGGTTTATTGTCCCATGCAACATTGGAGCTTGGTTTATCTTTCTATGCAACATTGGAGCTTGGTTTATCTTCCCATGCAACATTGGAGCTTGGTTTATTGTCCCATGCAACATTGGAGCTGGGTTTATTGTCCCGTGCAACATTGGCTGGGTTTATTGTCCCATGCAACATTGGAGCTGGGTTTATTGTCCCGTGCAACATTGGAGCTGGGTTTATTGTCCCATGCAACATTGGAGCTGGGTTTATTGTCCCATGCAACATTGGAGCTGGGTTTATCTTCCTATGCAACATTGGAGCTTGGTTTATTGTCCCATGCAACATTGGAGCTTGGTTTATTGTCCCATGCAACATTGGAGCTGGGTTTATCTTCCCATGCAACATTGGAGCTGGGTTTATCTTCCCATGCAACATTGGAGCTGGGTTTATCTTCCCTGCAACATTGGAGCTTGGTTTATCTTCCCATGCAACATTGGAGCTGGGTTTATCTTCCCTGCAACATTGGAGCTTGGTTTATCTTCCCATGCAACATTGGAGCTGGGTTATCTTCCCATGCAACATTGGGCTGGGTTTATTGTCCCATGCAACAACATTGGAGCTGGGTTATTGTCCCATGCAACATTGGAGCTGGGTTTATTGTCCCATGCAACATTGGAGCTGGGTTTATTGTCCCATGCAACATTGGAGCTGGGTTTATTGTCCCATGCAACATTGGAGCTTGGTTTATTGTCCCATGCAACATTGGAGCTTGGTTTATTGTCCCATGCAACATTGGAGCTTGGTTTATTGTCCCATGCAACATTGGAGCTGGGTTTATCTTCCCATGCAACATTGGAGCTGGGTTTATTGTCCCATGCAACATTGGAGCTGGGTTTATTGTCCCATGCAACATTGGAGCTGGGTTTATTGTCCCATGCAACATTGGAGCTGGGTTTATTGTCCCATGCAACATTGGAGCTGGGTTTATTGTCCCATGCAACATTGGAGCTGGGTTTATTGTCCCATGCAACATTGGAGCTTGGTTTATCTTCCTATGCAACATTGGAGATTGGTTTATTGTCCCATGCAACATTGGAGATTGGTTTATTGTCCCATGCAACATTGGAGTCCCATGGGAGCTTTTATTGTCCCATGCAACATTGGAGCTTGGTTTATTGTCCCATGCAACATTGGAGCTTGGTTTATTGTCCCATGCAACATTGGAGCTGGGTTTATTGTCCCATGCAACATTGGAGATATTGTCCCATGCAACATTGGAGCCCATGCAACATTGGTTTTATTGTCCCATGCAACATTGGAGCTGGTTTAGCATTGGTTTATTGCAACATCCCCATGCAACATTGGAGCTTGGTTTATTTCCCCATGCAACATGGAGCTGGGTTTAATGCAACATTGGAGCCCATGCACACTTTTTATTGTCCCATGCAACATTGGAGCTGGGTTTATCATGCACATTGGAGCTGGTTTATCCCATGCAACATTGGAGCTTGGGCATTTGGAGCCCATGAACATTGGAGCTGGGTTTATTGTCCATGCAACATCCCCATGCAACATTGGAGCTTGGTTTATTGTCCCATGCAACATTGGAGCTTGGTTTATTGTCCCATGCAATTGGAGCATTGGCAGCTTGTCCCATGCAACATTGGAGCTATTGTCCCATGCAACATTGGAGCCCATGCAACATTGGAGCTTGGTTTATCTGCAACATTGGAGCCCCCATGCAACATTGGAGCGGATTGTCCCATGCAACATTGGAGCTTTTATCTTCCCATGCAACATTGGAGCTGGGTTTATTGGCAACATTGGAGCTTGGTTTATATTTCCCATGCAACATTGAGCTGGGTTTAAACATTGGGAGCTGGGTTTATTGTCCCATGCAACATTGGAGCTGGGTTTATTGTCCCATGCAACATTGGAGCTGGGTTTATTGTCCCATGCAACATTGGAGCTTGGTTTATCTTCCCATGCAACATTGGAGCTTGGTTTATCTTCCTATGCAACATTGGAGCTGGGTTTATCTTCCTATGCAACATTGGAGCTGGGTTATCTTCCCATGCAACATTGGAGCTTGGTTTTTTGTCCTTTGCAACATTGGAGATTGGTTTATTGTCCCATGCAACATTGGAGCTGGGTTTTGTCCCATGCAACATTGGAGCTTGGTTTATCTTCCTATGCAACATTGGAGCTGGGTTTATTGTCCCATGCAACATTGGAGCTTGGTTTATCTTCCTATGCAACATTGGAGCTTGGTTTATTGTCCCATGCAACATTGGAGCTGGGTTTATCTTCCCATGTAACATTGGAGCTTGGTTTATTGTCCCATGCAACATTGGAGCTGGGTTTATTGTCCCATGCAACATTGGAGCTTGGTTTATTGTCCCATGCAACATTGGAGATGGGTTTATTGTCCCATGCAACATTGGAGCTTGGTTTATTGTCCCATGCAACATTGGAGCTGGGTTTATTGTCCCATGCAACATTGGAGCTGGGTTTATTGTCCCCATGCAACATTGGAGCTGGGTTTATTGTCCCATGCAACATTGGAGCTGGGTTTATTGTCCCATGCAACATTGGAGCTGGGTTTATTGTCCCATGCAACATTGGAGCTGGGTTTATTGTCCCATGCAACATTGGAGCTTGGTTTATTGTCCCATGCAACATCGGAGCTGGGTTCATTTTCCCATGCAACATTGGAGCTGGGTTTATTGTCCCATGCAACATTGGGAGCTGGGTTTATTGTCCCATGCAACATTGGAGCTGGGTTTATTGTCCCAGGCAACATTGGAGATTGGTTTATTGTCCCATGCAACATTGGAGCTTGGTTTATTGTCCCGTGCAACATTGGAGCTGGGTTTATTGTCCCATGCAACATTGGAGCTGGGTTTATTGTCTCGTGCAACATTGGAGCTTGGTTTATCTTCCTATGCAACATTGGAGATTGGTTTATTGTCCCATGCAACATTGGAGCTTGGTTTATTGTCCCGTGCAAAACTACAAAAATGCTAGTAAATTGATGTCGATTTTGATATCACACGTTAAACCATGATTTATTGCAGATTCTCCATCTGAAGAAAATGAATACATAAATGTCTTTATTTTATGCTAATTGATGAAATACAGTGTTCTATCAGTGAGATATAATCCATATCACCACTGCATATCTCTCACTGTATTTTGCTGGACTACTTTTTTTATTATCTCCCTTCCCAATACACTATTCTTGCACTATTACTCTCCCTTTAAATGCTTAGACAACTTGTTATTTAATTTGCACCGTTTACCTGGCTTCAATGACACTAACTATTGTTATGAAACAAATCAAAAGCGAAATACAACTGACAATGTCTCGAAGTTTGTCACTGCAAATTGTAACAATAAATCCAATAAATGTTTTCATGTATTTTTCCTCGATTCAACTTTAAATTCAAGATGGCGGCATATTTGTGTATTGACTCACGACAATATATTCATCAGTGCAAAAACACGGCGGCCAGCTATTTTAATTACTTCATTTTGTGTTTGTTTTTCACCAATTAGCATAATAATAAATATAAAAAGAAAATTTGTTTGTTTTCAGTGAATATGGAATATATCTCACCTTGAAGTGAGAAAATTTTCAAATATTTGAAATGTTCTCACTTCTCAGTGAGATATATTCCATATTCACTCAAAACCAACAAA
>CM026396.1:748068-794854 GCA_014843695.1 Archivesica marissinica
GAAAGGGTCAACGTATGTCGTATTGGTAATGGAAAAGGTGCTTCTATGAGGGAAAGGGTCAACGTATGTCGTATTGGTAATGGAAAAGGTGCTTCTATGAGGGAAAGGGTCAACGTATGTCGTATTGGTAATGGAAACGGTGCTTCTATGAGGGAAAGGGTCAACGTATGTCGTATTGGTAATGGAAACGGTGCTTCTATGAGGGAAAGGGTCAACGTATGTCGTATTGGTAATGGAAACGGTGCTTCTATGAGGGAAAGGGTCAACGTATGTCGTATTGGTAATGGAAACGGTGCTTCTATGAGGGAAAGGGTCAACGTATGTCGTATTGGTAATGGAAACGGTGCTTCTATGAGGGAAAGGGTCAACGTATGTCGTATTGGTAATGGAAACGGTGCTTCTATGAGGGAAAGGGTCAACGTATGTCGTATTGGTAATGGAAACGGTGCTTCTATGAGGGAAAGGGTCAACGTATGTCGTATTGGTAATGGAAACGGTGCTTCTATGAGGGAAAGGGTCAACGTATGTCGTATTGGTAATGGAAACGGTGCTTCTATGAGGGAAAGGGTCAACGTATGTCGTATTGGTAATGGAAACGGTGCTTCTATGAGGGAAAGGGTCAACGTATGTCGTATTGGTAATGGAAACGGTGCTTCTATGAGGGAAAGGGTCAACGTATGTCGTATTGGTAATGGAAACGGTGCTTCTATGAGGGAAAGGGTCAACGTATGTCGTATTGGTAATGGAAACGGTGCTTCTATGAGGGAAAGGGTCAACGTATGTCGTATTGGTAATGGAAACGGTGCTTCTATGAGGGAAAGGGTCAACGTATGTCGTATTGGTAATGGAAACGGTGCTTCTATGAGGGAAAGGGTCAACGTATGTCGTATTGGTAATGGAAACGGTGCTTCTATGAGGGAAAGGGTCAACGTATGTCGTATTGGTAATGGAAACGGTGCTTCTATGAGGGAAAGGGTCAACGTATGTCGTATTGGTAATGGAAACGGTGCTTCTATGAGGGAAAGGGTCAACGTATGTCGTATTGGTAATGGAAACGGTGCTTCTATGAGGGAAAGGGTCAACGTATGTCGTATTGGTAATGGAAACGGTGCTTCTATGAGGGAAAGGGTCAACGTATGTCGTATTGGTAATGGAAACGGTGCTTCTATGAGGGAAAGGGTCAACGTATGTCGTATTAGTAATGGAAACGGTGCTTCTATGAGGGAAAGGGTCAACGTATGTCGTATTAGTAATGGAAACGGTGCTTCTATGAGGGAAAGGGTTAAAGAAACAAATGATTGTGTTCAATAACATTCAATTTCTTTCAAGTAAGTAAAATTGTTCACACTGTCAAATTAAAGAAGTGCGTGCACTATAAATGGCTCTATTTTTTGACACAATTTTATAAGAAATATGTCGTCTGCTTTTTCCAGATTCGCTGGATCCGAGGACCTTGAGAGAAAAGGATTCGTTCTGGGAAGCATTAGGTAACGTACCTACTCATTTAGTTGCTTAGCGAAGCTGTTTGCATTTCAACGCATACTTTGGAGTACAATGCAGTGCTGTGTGAGTATTTGTGTCTTCTTGCGAACGATGGCCAATGATGAGGTTAACCCATTCAACACCAAGTAACTCACATGGACTGGTCCATGATATTCATAAACCAATACATGAATCAGAAAATCACATTTGGACAAGTTCATTTATCAAAATGGGTAATTATGTCTAAAAATAGTCATATCACTGGCAAAATGTGCAGATCGTGATGAGACGGCTCGTCACGAGCTGGCTCATCTGGATCTACACTTTTTGTAAGCCTATTTAGAGGTCTGTGGTGTTGAAAGGGTTAACCGTGTTAGTTTGCAGGGTTGGATACCGTATACGGGCCCCCGTGGCCAAGTGGTTACAGTAATTGACTTCAAATCATTTGCCCCTCACTGCTGTAGGTTTGAGTCCCACTGGGGGTGTCAGATTCTTTCATGTGAAGAAGCTGCCTAGCTGGCTTGCAGAAGGTCCGTGGTTCTACCCAGGTGCCCATCTGTGCGGGATGAGAAGCAAGCAAATAAAAATTGCGTCGCCGGTAGCGACGATAAATAAACGTAAAACACACAGCAAGACCTAACACCATGGTATCAGTCATATTGCTATGGTATAGCGGGGGATCGAACATGCGATCCCTGGATTACGAGTTGACCATTGATCCACTACGTAGCTCATACCCTTTTAGAAGCAGCACTCATCATACGCATATATGTGGTAACAGGTTAAAGAGACTGTAGTGATTCCCGTTTGTTTTGTAGTGAGAGAGGAAGCAGTGAGACGGTCCAACAGATCCACAGACAGGGTCAGTGATTCGGTCCATATTGGAATACAGGTATAGGACAGCACTGTTTGTTTTGTGTTTTTGTTTGTTTTGTGTTTTTGTTTTGTTTTGGTGTTTTTGTTTTGTTTTGTGTTTTTGTATTTTGTATCATTAAAGGCTACCAGTCTATTTACTGTATTTTGTATCATTAAAGACTACCAGTCTACTTACTGTATTTTGTATCATTAAAGGCTACCAGTCTACTTACTGTATTTTGTATCATTAAAGGCTACCAGTCTACTTAGTGTAATTTGTATCATTAAAGACTACCAGTCTACTTACTGTAATTTGTATCAATAAAGACTACCAGTCTACTTACTGTAATTTGTATCAATAAAGACTACCAGTCTACTTACTGTATTTTGTATCAATAAAGACTACCAGTCTACTTACTGTAATTTGTATCAATAAAGGCTACCAGTCTACTTACTGTATTTTGTATCAATAAAGACTACCAGTCTACTTACTGTATTTTGTATCAATAAAGACTACCAGTCTACTTACTGTATTTTGTATCATTAAAGGCTACCAGTCTACTTACTGTAATTTGTATCATTAAAGGCTACCAGTCTACTGTATTTGATTGCTCCTTTTCAGACTGGTTTGTCACAGCAGGTGGATGTTACTGTTCATAATCCGTATCAACCAGATGTTTTGGTAGACAATGAAGACATGCATAATTCTGAAATACGTATGAATATCACTGACGAGCGCGGACAGGTCACAGTAACAACAGCCGAAATTTCCCATAATTCCAATGCGGGTGAAGGTTCTGAAGCAGAAATTGTCCTTCATGTTAAAACATCCTACCCCAAGCATGAAAAGGATGCTAACATTCAGAGCGATGAAAGAACTGATGTATCACTTGACAATCAAGCAAAAGTTGATAGTGTAGATATTTCCAAATCCGAAGTGGAACCTAAATCTGAAGTTAGTGATTTGGGTGTCGTATCAAAAGCTATCATTTCGAACAGTTCGGAATACAGACCAATGTCTGCTCAAATCCATAGACGAGCATATTCCACGGGTAATGTAAAGAAGAATACAAAGAAACAAGAATTTGGCTCCATATCTAGAAAATGGCGGCTGAAATCTGCTAAAAGAAGCATTGATGGTGACAATCACATGACTGCTGATGATCCAGATCAGTCTGGAAGCTTGCCTCAAACAGAGGATAAGAAGCCTTCCAGTGACCAAGATGAGAAGTCAGAAACTGGAACACCAACAGAGTCTGGTTGCTTTTTGAAAATCTTTGGAAAGAAATTGAACACTTTACAAAACCAAATCGAAACTGAAAAACAGCACTTCTCCAAATCTGACGTGAACATAGGAGTCAAGTTGAACTGCCCAGACGTAGTATCATGTGCCTTAGAAGCAGAACTGAAGAGTAGTTTAGTAAGTGAAGGTCAAGGTGTTGATGTCAAAGTCACAGAGAAAGACTCATATTTTGGACTTGTTTCCAAGGAAACCAATACCACTACTCTATAAAAAAGAAAGGAAACATGTTGCTTTTTGTGCAATGTGCTCATAAATTAAGGCTTTGAAATGTTTGTGGGTTATTATATGAGATCATGTTTAACTTTAATTGTTATGATGCCTAGTGTTCTACGATGTTTTCGGATACATTCCTCATTCCTGTAACTATTTCCACAGAGTGTTCTGTGTATAGAATGTTTAAATATTACAGTTAAAACTGCCGTAAGTAGCCAGTCACTGTATCAATAATACAATATTTGCCTTTTCTAACTATAGTATATTTTAGTTTATACAAATTTATTTTAGCTCGATTGCGAAACAAGTTCTTATAACTTATACTAATCACTCTCGAGACCTCATTCCTGATGGAATCCATCGCCACGAGGGAGAGAGAAGAGGCATGTGGAATTTAAATGCCTTGTCTAAGGACACAATCGTAATGGCTCCAGTGGGGCTCGAATTCCGGACCTTTCGTACGTGAAGCGAACGCGCTACCACTGAGCTATCACGACTTCCAAGTCCCATAGTGAGCTTTAACGTGGCCCGCTCGCATATCGAGCTTTACGGTAACGCTAGTTGAGAAAAGAGTGTAAATGTCTGAATATCTGATCTCTATCGAAATAATAATTTTTGTACTGTAAGTATGATTTGTCAGAAAGAGCAAAGGGAGCCACATCAAGGTCCAAAACCATTCTTATGACCTAGATTAAATCTATGTTATCTGGATTTGTAGCTTGTTCAGAGTTGATCCCATCTGACCTGCAGTTGTTTATGATATAGCTTGTATGGGCTTTAGCCGATCTGAGCTGCAGTTTTTTATGGTCGAGCTTGTACAGGGTTTAGCCGATCTTAGTTGCAGTTATTTATGATGTAGCTTGTACATACAGGGTTTAGCCCATCTTAGCTGCAGTTGTTTATGATGTAGCTTGTACATACGGGGTTTATCCCATCTGAGCTGCAGTTGTTTATGATGTAGCTTGTACGGGGTTTATCCCATCTGAGCTGCAGTTGTTTATGATGTAGCTTGTACAGGGTTTATCCCATATGAGCTGCAGTTGTTTATGATGTAGCTTGTATGGGGTTTATCCCATCTGAGCTGCAGTTGTTTATGATGTAGCTTGTATGGGGTTTATCCCATCTGAGCTGCAGTTGTTTATGATGTAGCTTGTACGGGGTTTATCCCATCTGAGCTGCAGTTGTTTATGATGTAGCTTGTACAGGGTTTATCCCATCTGAGCTGCAGTTGTTTATGATGTAGCTTGTACGGGGTTTATCCCATCGGAGCTGCAGTTATTTGTGTAGCCTATATGGGTTTTAACCCATCTGAGGTGGCCTACTCTTGCCATATGTGCATTTATTTATGATTACTACTGGTTGCCCACGTGAGTGCAACCTGCTGAAGACATTAGTTATTTAAGGTTTAGATTTAGAAAGAGACTGCTCTGCTGTTTTACATGTCCGGCATATAGCACCAATCCGCGACTCGGTTTAGAGCAAGATTCAAAGAGACTGCTCAGTTTTATTTTATGTCCAGAAGCCATTAAAAATCAATTTTTCCGGTATCTACATGTCAAAATTATCTTGCAGAAGCATGCCCTTGGACCCCCCTAGCGTACTCGAACTCGGACACAGGAAGTGGCCCTCCCAATCCGCGGCCCCAATGTCAGCTGGCTTCCGACGTGCCTGAAAAAGTGAAAAATATCTTCTGACCATCTTAGCTTTGTATTTTTCAAGACTTTGACGATAAAAGAGTAATTCGTCTAAAGAGAAGAAGATTCACATATTTTCTTATATGTCCACACGTGTACCGGTAATAACACATAGAAGGATTCTGATTGGTCGCGTCATGACATTGACAGCTTGCAATACACATTCAACATATACATGTAGTTTGTTGTGTTCATGCCATATTTGTTGAAAATCAACTGCTTAGGTCCATAAAATGCTAAACATGAACTATCGGTATACAGTGATTAAAAATATGGTGTCAATTATTTGCGTGAAGCTTTTGATTATCAGGGACTATTTTCTATGGCGTATGAATGCACCTTAATGTAGTAAGGCTCAAACAGAAACGTATTTTTTCTTTCAAATTTATGGTTGTTGTTACCATGGTCAGGCCCGTCGCTGGGCATACGCAAGTACGCATGTGCGTATCATTGGTCTCAGAAAATGAAAAAAATGAAAACTCCAAAATGCATTAACCCCCCGGGGGGTAGTAGGGATACATAGGCGCCGTGATGTGTGGAGTGGTGGAATAATTGAACCCATAGCAAATATGGTGCATCTCGAAATTTAGTTTGTGCTATTTTACGTTCTTGTTTAATTAATAAGGGGCGATAGATCATGTATAGTATACATCTAGCCTTAATTTATACCTTTATACGGATTGTTGTAAGAACTTTAGTCCTACAATTGTATGTTACAAAATGCATTGAAATGCAGGAAATTACTTCCTCATTTCAAAAATCTCGAGGGGGGGGGGCATGTTCACGGACCCCCCTAGCATACTCGCTCGCTATGCTCACTCGAGGAACAAGCATATTTGGCCGTGCGTATCATCAACATAGCTCCAGCGACGGCCCTGATAGTAATGTGATAAAAAGGATCTTACATAAGTGGTGATTTCATACCATATGTTATGAAAATTGTTTTGGAATTTTGCTATTTAGCACACAGGGATTCGGCACGTTTGGGGGTACTAGTATATATATTTAAGTACAGGGATTCTACTCTGTGGGATGTCAGATTTCGCATCGATCAGTAAAATGGCCCTATCTGTACCCCCAAACGTGCCGAAACCCTGTGATTTAGCATGCCAAACAAACTCGCTTAGTATATACAAATTTATTTAAGCTCGATTGCGAAACAAGTATTTAGAACTTATATTAATCACTCTCGAGACCTCATTCCTGATGTAATCCATCGCCACGAGGGAGAGACCTAAGGGGCATGTGGAATTTTAAATGCCTTTGCCTAAGGGCACAATCGTAACGGCTCCAGCGGAACTCGAACTCAGGGCATTTCGCACATGAAGAGAACGCGCTACCACTGCGCTATCACGACTTCGACAAACTCGTTTTATAAAATATTATTTGAAATCACCACTCGTGTAAGATTCTATGTATGTCCTTGTATATACAGTCTACGTCCGTTATGTCAAAGTCAATTATGTCGAATTCTCCGGTTATCTCGAAGTCGGATCAAATTCCTGTTTCAGACACTATCATTTTACATATAGCTGGCTCAGTTTATATAGAATTTCGTTAAGTCAAACTTCCATTATGTCAAAGTATTTTGTTCGGTCCGACGGAATTCGACATAACGGATGTAGACTGTATTATCGTATAATTGTTTTTCTATCATAAATGTTTATTATACATGTAATAGCAATGCACAAATAACAAAGTACATATAGCGAATTTGTCTGCAAACAATCTGTTTTGCAGGGCTCACTCTAGCGGGCGACTGGGGCGAACTACTCGCCCTAGGGATCCTGACTTCGCCCCTTTGGGACCCCACTTCTCCCTAAAAAAAAATGTTTTTTTACAATTTTCATACAAAATATTGTCCAGTAAGATACACTGGCCCATTATAACGCACTCCTTCTATTCAAAATTGTTAAATTGTGACTTTTAACCCTATTTTGTTGAACTTTATTAAATAACATAATTTAAGGGTGCAATCGCGCACTGTCTCACTTCTCCCAAACATTCTGACCTAGAATGAGCCCTACTATATATGTCTACTATATACTATACTATATAGGCCTATGGATTTTTTCAGATACGTTGTTTGACAAAGAATGAAAATAGCAAAAGAAAAGCTATGTTAAAAAAGGGTTTATTAGAATAGAGCCCGAGCTGTTTCCATGGAAATAACTTTGTTATAAAAGGCTATTATCATATTGTCTAAGGAATGAGTCCCATTTGTCGCTGAACATATTAATTTATACAAATTTATTTTAGCTTGATTGCGAAACAAGTTTTTACAACTTATATAAATCGCTCTCGAGACCTCATTCCTGATGGAATCCATCACCATGAGAGCTAGAGAGAAGAGGCAACTTGGAATTTAAATGCCTGGCCTAAGGGCACAATCATAGCGGCTCAAGCAGGCTCAAACTTTCACAGCTGAAGCGAACACGCTACCACAACGCTATCATGACTTCCGCTGAACATATTAAGTGTACCTTTAAGCGATGCAATTGTTTTTGCAACCTGAATGCACTGATGTATGTCACGGTACGAACTTAGTCACCATAGCGGAGATTATGTATAAGCGGCCCGGCTAGCTCAGTCGGTAGAGCGTTCGTCCTGTACGCGAAAGGTCCCAGGTTGGCTGCACATTATTCTCAACCTCTGACATGTAAATATGACACAAAATTATCGAATGTAGGTGTTGTTTTGTTGCATTTATTTTTGAAAAATTCGACACCCCTAATGGGGTGTCTACTTATACATGGACACTTACATATATGCTACGTTCAGCGTATATATATATACATACCATATATACAGTCAAACCTGTGTTAGTGGTCACCTCCATTAAGCAGCCAACCTGTATTAAGCAGCCAGTTTCCAGATTCCCAATCGGTTGTTTTATTATATATTTGACCTCTATTAAGCAGCCACTTTCTCGGACTCCCTTGGCTGGCTGCTTAAGACAGGTTTGACTGTATGTCCATTTTGACGAAAGCTGTCCAGATCACTCCACGGGTTCGAGCCCCGCTCAAGCCGTGTCTCATTTATATGAAAAAGTTGGCAGTTTCTTACGGAGGTTGGTGCACCCAAGTACTGGTTAACCGCTGGAGCCTGCCCAGGAAAGGTGTTGTTAAGTAAACTGCCCGCCGGCGATATAGCCCGAAATGGTGCTGATGCAGGCGTAAAACCCGAAATATAACATAATAATAAATATAACATAATCCCTGTAATCAGATGCCTGTGCTATACAAATTTATTTTTAGCTCGATTGCGAAACAAGTTATTTCAACTTATATTAATCACTCTCGAGACCTCATTCATGATGGAATCCATCGCCACGAGGGAGAGAGAAGAGGCAACGTGGAATTTAAATGCCTTGCCTAAGGGCACAATCGTAACGGCTCCAGCGGGGTGTTGTACTGTTTACAGTCATTGGGGTAAATAATGTACTTGATAGTTTTATTGTACATCCATAGTGATATTAAGTTATTTTGTGTTAACTTATTTTGTTATAGTCTCCTGTTTGGTGGTCTATAAAAGCATATTTTCATTAAGTTTTGGACTTTCTTGTAATTTTGTTATGTGTGTTTTACGTTTACGCTACCGGTTGCCCATATGAGCGACGCCTCCTGAATAGATTGGTCATTTTAGATTTTTGGAGGATAGTGCAATGATACAGACATACAGCAGCGACACGAGACCTCGGTTTAAAGTCTCATTTGAAAGACTGTTAATTTTATTAGGCTGATACGGGGTATCGAACCTGCAATCCCTGGATTTCCAGTCCATCGTGTTAACCACTAGACTACGTATCCGTCTGTAGTGCTTTCTTCAGTGGTTAGCACGCTCGCTTCTCACCAATGTAACCCGGTTTCGATCCTCTGACAAGGAAGTAGCTTCCATTATTTTATAATACAAATGTATTTGTTTTGTCTAATTATCCTCAAGACTTTGTGTCTACCCTAAGTACATCACCACCGTGGCTCTGTAGGAACTCTAATTTGCATCCGTGTGGCCAATGTAGCCCAGTGACTGATGTTGACCTGTGTGCATTGGCTCTGCATCCACCGTGGTTCTGTCGGAACTCTAATTTGCATCTGTGTAGCCTAGTGACTGATGTTGACCTGTGTGCAATAGCTCTATATCCACCGTGGTTCTGTCGGAACTCTAACTTGCATCCGTGTAGCCAAGTGACTAATGTTGACCTGTGTGCATTGGCTCTACATCCACCGTGGTTCTGTCGGAACTCTAACTTGCATCCGTGTAGCCTAGTGACTGATGTTGACCTGTGTGCATTGGTTCTATATCCACTGTTGTTCTGTCGGAACTCTAACTTGCATCCGTGTAGCCAAGTGACTGATGTTGACCTGTGTGCATTGGTTCTATATCCACCGTGGTTCTGTCGGAACTCTAACTTGCATCCGTGTAGCCAAGTGACTAATGTTGACCTGTGTGCATTGGCTCTACATCCACCGTGGTTCTGTCGGAACTCTAACTTGCATCCGTGTAGCCTAGTGACTGATGTTGACCTGTGTGCATTGGTTCTATATCCACTGTTGTTCTGTCGGAACTCTAACTTGCATCCGTGTAGCCAAGTGACTGATGTTGACCTGTGTGCATTGGTTCTATATCCACCGTGGTTCTGTCGGAACTCTAACTTGCATCCGTGTAGCCAAGTGACTAATGTTGACCTGTGTGCATTGGCTCTACATCCACCGTGGTTCTGTCGGAACTCTAACTTGCATCCGTGTAGCCTAGTGACTGATGTTGACCTGTGTGCATTGGTTCTATATCCACCGTGGTTCTGTCGGAACTCTAACTTGCATCCGTGTAGCCAAGTGACTGATGTTGACCTGTGTGCATTGGTTCTATATCCACCGTGGTTCTGTCTGAACTCTAACTTGCATCCGTGTAGCCTAGTGACTGATGTTGACCTGTGTGCATTGGTTCTATATCCACCGTGGTTCTGTCGGAACTCTAACTTGCATCCGTGTAGCCAAGTGACTGATGTTGACCTGTGTGCATTGGTTCTATATCCACCGTGGTTCTGTCGGAACTCTAACTTGCATCCGTGTAGCCAAATGACTGATTTTGACCTGTGTGCATTGGTTCTATATCCACCGTGGTTCTGTCGGAACTCTAACTTGCATCCGTGTAGCCTAGTGACTGATGTTGACCTGTGTGCATTGGTTCTATATCCACCGTGGTTCTGTCGGAACTCTAACTTGCATCCGTGTAGCCAAGTGACTGATGTTGACCTGTGTGCATTGGTTCTATATCCACCGTGGTTCTGTCGGAACTCTAACTTGCATCCGTGTAGCCTAGTGACTGATGTTGACCTTTGTGCATTGGTTCTATATCCACCGTGGTTCTGTCGGAACTCTAACTTGCATCCGTGTAGCCTAGTGACTGATGTTGACCTGTGTGCATTGGTTCTATATCCACTGTGGTTCTGTCGGAACTCTAACTTGCATCCGTGTAGCCAAGTGACTGATGTTGACCTGTGTGCATTGGTTCTATATCCACCGTGGTTCTGTCGGAACTCTAACTTGCATCCGTGTAGCCTAGTGACTGATGTTGACCTGTGTGCATTGGTTCTATATCCACCGTGGTTCTGTCGGAACTCTAACTTGCATCCGTGTAGCCTAGTGACTGATGTTGACCTGTGTGCATTGGTTCTATATCCACCGTGGTTCTGTCGGAACTCTAACTTGCATCCGTGTAGCCAAGTGACTGATGTTGACCTGTGTGCATTGGCTCTCCATGATGTTAATAGGAATAGTAAGTATTAGACTTTTGAAGGATAGTGCAATGATACAGACAGACACCCATTCCAGAATCTCCTCCGATTTGTTTACGTGCACGGTGTAAAGCACCGACACGAGACCTCGGTTTAAAGTCTCATCTGAAAGACTGTTAATTTTATTAGGATGAGACGGGTATCGAACCTGCAATCCCTGGATTTCCAGTCCATCGTGTTAACCACTAGACTAGTCTGTAGTGCTTTCTTCAGTATTGTATTCTAATAAATAATTATTCTTCCAAACATTATATTATAAATAATAATATTATATTAAATTCTTTCGGGTCCGCCTCCGTGGTCGAGTGGCTAAGGTCGCTGACTTAAATACAACTGTAACCTATCATCATTGATGGTCACGGGTTCGAGCCCCGCTCAGGCCGTGTCTCATTTATATGAAAAAGTTGGCAGTTTCTTACGGAGGTTGGTGCATCCAAGTACTGGTTAACCGCTGGAGCCTGCCCAGGAAAGGTGTTGTTAGGTAAACTGCCCGCCGGCGATATAGCCCAAAATGGTGCTGATGCAGGCGTAAAACCCGAAATATAACATAACATAATTCTTCCAAACAATAAAACGTTTTTTTGTCGATGTACACATGACACTAACACTAGTATCAGTACAGAACTATGCAGATTCTTGAATATTAATTGTGAAAGTAATTATACTGGGGCGGAGCCTCCGTTGCCAAGTTGTTATGGTTGTTTACTTCAAATCACGTACCCCTCGATGCTGCATGTTCGAATATGACTGAGGGCGTCTAATTCGTTATGTGACAGAGCAATCCAGGTTGCTTGCAGAAGGTCAGTGGTTCTATCCGGGCGCCAGTCTGTGTCCGAAATACTGCTCGAAGAGGCATCCGGGATCTTCCTCCACCAATAAAAGCTGGAGAGTCGTCATATGACCTAAGCTGTTCGAGAGGCTTAAAACACCAAAAACAAAAAACATGTGCAAAATTACTCAAATTCAACATGATCGTTGGTGTTTATCTAGTTCAACACGATTGTTGGTGTTTATCTAGTTCAACACGATCGTTGGTGTTTATCTAGTTCAACACGATCGTTGGTGTTTATCTAGTTCAACATGATCGTTGGTGTTTATCTAATTCAACAATTTATCGAGTCCTATAAATACGACCTCTACATAAACAAAAATTCTGTTATTTTGAAAAATGCCTGGATAGTAAAATGTCACCTTTTTCAAGTCTAAATATTTTGGATGGTGTTTATCCAATGAAATTTACTAAGCAAATGATATGTATCGTGAATTTTGACTGCAATGAACAGCAATTTTCACTACAAGGCCAATCGCATCGGTATCAATTCTACAATTCCGCCGAGAAAATATTCTGCACACAGTCTGAAAGAATGAAATTATTCAATTATGACCACAAGCTTCACAAAAACATGACAAGATACCAATTGAAACTTGTTCCTATTTTCACTTTTGATGTACTGCCATTTTCAGACAACAAATACAGACCACAGTCGAGGCTATTTTCCACACACATCATCTGTCAGGAGATTTAGCAACACATATATACTTGTATACGTACAGAACAATCAAGCCAGTATAATGTATTATCGTACAATATACACTATTATCATGATTATATGTGTCTACAATAGCCAATCTCCTGACTGTTTCCACCTTGGAGTTTTCCTTTGACGTCTTGGCAATTCACTTGCTGCAGAATAATGTGTTGTTCTGGACAGTCCTTAACCCTTTCCCTCATAGAAGCACCTCTTGACGCCATTACCAATATAACATACATTGACAATGTAGTAGCCAAATCAATGTTCATAATGCAGACCAGAATCACATGTAGTTCCAGTAATATCTATGGAGGTGGGATATATATGGCGGCATCCACTGCATGGTAGCTAAATGGCTGTCGTTTGTACATATGGAGATATAGTATATTAACCTTAAACTCTATGAAGGAAAGGGTTAATGTAGGAATGATGTATTTGTTGTTACTAGTTTTCTTGTCTGGAATCGAATCTTCGTCTGAACTAAATAAAGGAATAAAATTAACTGAAGAAGGTTCACTGTACAGGGATGTATCTTGAATATTTAACGGTAATAATAGATTACGATGTAGAATTCTTGTTTTCTTTACATGGGCACAATCCGTGCAAGTTCAAATACGGGAATATCAGCGTTGGGTTGATTCAAGACAATATAAGGTACTTCTTCCCATCTGTCTGCTATCTTATGTGTGCCTCTAAGGTTTACGTTTCTCACAAGGACAAGATCACCCGGAACAATATAACTTGTCTTTGCCCTTGTGTTGTAACGCCTCTTGTTGCAATCAGATGATACATTTGCTTTATATGCTGCTTTCTTGTAGGCTGACGATAACCGTTCTCTGAGCTTACTGATTATTCATTTTTGTTGTTGTTGTCTTCAGTTGTTAGTCCTAAGAAAGCATCGATTGCTAATTTAGGATGACGCCCGAACATCAGATAATAAGGAGAATATCCAGCAGGTTATATGCATGCACCGAAGGAGCCAAGGCCAGTAACTACAGGCCAATTTCTCTCACATGCATTGCTTCCAAACTATGGAGCATATTTTGGTCTCCAACATCATGGCCCATTTTAACAATAATGACCCCCTAAGCCAATTCCAACATGGCTTCAGATCAAAATATAGTTGTAAATCTCAGCTTATCAGCTTCACACAAGAGGTAAACGACAACCTTGAAAATGGTAAACAAACTGATGCTATTGTTATGGATTTTAGTAAAGCGTTTGACAAGGTTGATCACAACAAACTAATATACAAACTTAATGAGCTGGTCATCCACCCCCTGGCATCACGGTGTTATCAAGTCATTCCTAAAGGGCCGATCCCAAAAAGTAGTTGTGGATGGCTGCACTTCTGATCTCTGGGGTCCCGCAAGGCTCTGTCTTAGGACCTTGCCTCTTTCTAGCCTACATTAATCACCTCCCCAACTCCATTAAGAGTACAGCTAGACTGTTCGCAGATGACACCATAGTGTATCTCACAGTAAAATCCTACTCTGATGCACAAATCCTCCAAAATGACCTGAATGCTCTTGAACAGTGGGAACGGGACTGGTCCATGGAGTTCAATCCAGACAAGTGTGAGGTGCTGAGAATAACTCGCAAAGGAAAACCACTTATTTCCCCTGCACACTCCATAGCATGGTACTAACATCAAACGATGCCGCCACATATATAGGTGTAACAATTAGTAAAGATTTAAACTGGTCTACCCACATAAACAACATCTCCTCCAAAGCTATTAATTCTCTCAGATTCATCAAACGGAATGTAAAGACCAGTAACAAGAAGGTCAACGAAAAAAGCTTATAACACCTATGTACGTCCTCGAGTATTGCTCAACCGTCTGGCACCCCTGGCAAAAGTCTTTCACCTATAAAGCAGAAATAGTGCAAAGATCAGCTATGTCTGCAATGACTATAACAATACAAGCGGGCAACAAAAATAATTAACTCTATGAACTGGCAAACACTTGAATATCGACGAATACAATCATTAGTAATATATCTATACAAAATCAAAAATAATTTGATATGCGCCGACCACAACCACGTAACCCAGTACCATATGCACTCTTTTTCCCCTCGAACAATACGTCTCTGGAATGGCCCCCTACTATGTACAGTCCAGCCCCAACTTAACCATTCTTACTGAGCGGCTGGCCACGGTACCACTCATGTAACATAATGTCTGTTTTTTAACCTTAGTATGTATTTCTTTTTAACACTCTCTATCTCACTAATTGAGATTTTTAACCACTGTCCCTGATAAGCGCCTCCCTGTCATACCCGCGTCTGCGTGTTGGGAGTATTGTGTAGATGTATACAATACACATAGAAACAGAAACATGATACATATATAAGCAAAATAATACAATATAAGTAATATATACACTGTAAGAATAAAATCTAGAAGCAAATGGGTTGGGCAACAAGTTTGAAAAATATTAGCTAGTGAGTGCCCTCCCCATATTTTCTTGAATCCAGGCATCCACCGTTCATACAGAATTCCAACTGAATATAGCACTCGTCAATTTCTGTTTATAACTAACAAAGCAGGCTCCTTTCTTTTTTGGGGGTGCGTGCCAAACTTAATTGCGATATAACCCACCCAGAAAGAGAGGCAATGTAAAATTAAGAGTCTTTTCCCCAGAGCTCAATCGTAGCTGTTACAACAGGCCACAAGCCCCGAGCCTCTAACACTTGAAGCTAAAGCACTATCACACTCTATAATCGTGCCTGTTCGGCGATTTCCGATAGAATTCCGTTTCTATATTTAGCGATATTATCTTGTATAGAAAGTTGACGTTCTTCAAATCTACACCCTCATAAAAGTAGATGGCGCTACGATCGGAAATCCAGTTTCCCTAGGCTGTCATTTTGCCAGAAGTTAAAAAGTGAAAAATCGACAGACTGGAACCCAGGCAACTAAAGCACTATCACGCCCTCAAGCTTCAGAAAATCACACATCAAAACATCTATGATATTTCAGCTTCAACTGAACATTCAATATATTATTGTTTATTTCGCACAAATACGATTCAATTGAACTTTGGTTTAGTTAGCCAATTCGTTTTATCTCTGTTGTAGATTATTGGCTCACATGTAAATGTTCTCTTTGGTACTTTGTAAATTGTTATGATTGAAATGTTTATAATATACAACTATTAGTCTATTAATGTCATTTACATATACAATGTATACATCAAATCAATTAGTCGCGTAGAACGTATGCTATTGATTGTTTTTTTTTTTGGTGAAGCTCAGCGGCTTCGTTTATTTTATATCAATATATACATACTGTACACATTATATCAAAACAGTATACAATATAACAATATATTCAAACTGATTATAATAATATTGCAATTTATAATATGCATGTGTAATTACAGATTTCAATAACATTGCAATTTATAATATGCATGTGAAAGAGGATGAATTGGTTTTTATTACCATGAAGTCAGGAACTTCGTTTAACATAATTATTTTATAAATCATTACACTGAACTTTTAGAAGTCTAGTATTTTATAAGAAGTATCAAAAGTCTTATTATTATTATTTTTAAACAACCCATCATCCAGCTTACAAAGAAACGAAATATGAAGCGAGGATATTAGGACATTTATATAATGCAAACCATACATTCGGCCTGATAAGAATTTCTAATAATGACCCAAAACTATTAGGTTATTCTAATAGGCTGATGATGAACTATAAGCTATTATGAAATTGTCGTAGTAACGATGTTAGCTTTTTCTTTTCTTTCAGGTAAACATATAACAAATTAAACTCATGTACAAATAGGTTTCTAATGTCAAGAGGAGTCGTTCTCTTTTCACTTTGGTAGTAAGATTTATATAAACAGAATATAACTAAATTTAGTATAATGTTAACATCATTATAGTATTCTGATTCCATTTTATATTGATTGATTGTTACAGATAGTATACATGTAGCAATACAATATTATCAAATAGAAGTCAATTGGAGTTTCGATAGGATAGTTTCAAGACACAGCCGGGCTCAGTCTAGGTCATGATGTTTGGGAGAAGTGAGATTAAAAAGATTCAACAAAATAGGGTCTCGTAGAACGTATGATATTGATTGTAGATTGTGTAGATGTTGATATAGTAGCAACGTGGGGACTTTCAGGTCAGCTTTGGAATAGATGATAAATCGCCATTTTGGGCATATATTTATAATACATTGTTATGACTATATTGGATATATAGTCAGGAAAGTAAGTAAATAAACGTCATCATCCATTATAAATTATAGTGTTGAGTCTTCATTCAAACCCACCCCTCGAGATACATGTATATACCCGTTAGAAGGTCAGGGTATGACAAGGGACCGGCGGCATATGTCGGTACCATTGCACTATCCTCCAAAAATCTAAAATGACTAATCTCTTCAGGAGGCGTCGCTCATATGGACAACCGGTAGCGACGATAAATAAACGTAAAACACACATATTTAAGATAATACATGGATTATGATGGACATACCGCTGACAACAGGCTGTATGGCCAATCCACACACGCAGTGCTGCCATCGATATTCATCATTAAGAGAGTCACATAATAGTGTGGCGTCCGTGTTCCAGTGGTAGGGCGTCGGATTTGGAATCGAACGGTCCCCGATTCGATACTCGATAAGGCCACGTATGCAGTGTCATTGAGCAAGATACCTCACGCATGTTGCTTAGTACTGGTCTATCTATCTTCCGCTAATGTCGAACCCCTCGCGGGGACGTAGCCATGTTGCGCGTCAAAAACCGCAAAGAAGTTAAACGTATGAGTAGTTAAAAGTATAATTTAAGAAGGTAATGAAAATAAGTTGTGGTAAAAGTTTAAAAGCAGCTACGCAGAACAACTAGGGACTGGCATGTTCAATATGGCAAACTGCCGTATCGAATTGCTCTATGGTAGGGAGATGGACAATGTCAGGAGGGAGGTGGTTCCAATGATAGATTGTTCTTGGAAAGAAGGAAAACTTGTAGTAGTCTGTAGTTGCTGTAATTAACCTATAGCTTAAGGAATGGCAATGGCGAGCAGGACGGGAGAGAGGAACTAGGTAATTTTCAATGGGAATAGCAACAAGATCATTATGAATTTTATACATAAGGGATAACCTATTGTCAATACGCCGTTGATCTAGTCTGCGTAGATTTAGGGAATGTAGCATGTCTGGTTAACCCCCAGCTTGGGTCAACTAAGCCTGCGCAGGAAAACATGTCTAGGTCCAGCAAGGGGTGTAACATTAATGGAACATACACACATGTCTCCTAGCCAACAACAGTTGACTGTCAAACTGATTGGACATTTTAAAATACACTGCTTTGGCCTGCTGGTTTGCACTTTTTCGATTGCATTGCCTCACACGAGAGTTATGTTCTGTTCAATCTATAAATAGATTGATACCGTATACCGGCCAGTAATATCACCTTTAATATATCACGAACAAGTGCAAGCAGGCGTCCTTTTTTTTTTCAACTGTTTTTGTCTAAAATTGGTTATTTCTGGTAAGAAATATGAATATATACTCAACTGTTATGACAATGTTTTTATTGTATTTTATATTTTCAAGAACTCAATCTGCCTATAACCACAAGTTATCGTAGAAATGTTAAAATTATTTCCCCAACATTTGAATTATTTGTTCTTGGATTTGGAAGTGAGTGATAGTCGGATATGTATAGTAGACATATTGGAAGCAAACCATCAGAGTGTGAGCGTTTTTTTATATAAAGTTTACCTCTTGCCGATTTTGTTGCCCATTTCAGCAATGTATGTATGTTCCATTAATCAGTTAATGTCAAACCACTTGCGGGGACCTATATGCTAGACATATTTTCTTTGGCAGGCTTAGCCGACCTAAGTGGTTAAAGGCCTGCAGGTTGACCTATATTTGACCTTAAACACACGAGGAATAGCGGTACAAATCTGACGGTCGACGCACTAAACACACGAGGAATAGCGGTACAAATCTGACGGTCGACGCACATCGTATTTGCCACATGCGAGGCCCTGCATGGTATACATCTAATACATGAGCACCACTTATATCTATTATGACCCACGTACATATCAGAGGTTATAAATTGCTGAAATTGAAGTTCTGTATTTTTATAGTACTTACAACTGGTATAAACAATTCAACTCCACTTATGGCCCAAATAAGGCTGGTTGCGCGGGTTAGGCAGCCAGTTCCTGCATTGCTGTACCACACATTCAGGCATCAGTTCCCTCTTATGCCAAGTACAGTCTCCTCTTCTAGCCGCTACTTTTCTCTCTATATATCTGACATCTTTCCATGCGCCACAATTATATAGCATTGCCCAAAACCTCCTGTATAGAAGCTTTCTCTCATGTGAATTTAGATTATGCGGTGGACGATTATTAGCAGGCCACCAAAGTTGTTTGTTCTGTTCATTTATTATGCAAGGGGAACACAAGCACAGTGGACACTCAGCAACACCTTCAGCATGCTGAGGCATAGGGGGAGGTACGTAAGCAGCCTCTGCAACGGGCATGGCGGTGGCTGTTTCTTCTATTTCCATCTCTACGTCCCAGTTCTTATTTTGCAAGAAAGTCAGCAATTCTTTTCTCTGCTCATCAGTTACATACATTGTTATTTTACTCAATGGCATCTTGTAGAAATCGGCAGAATATGTGTAATACTCGTATGTTCAAGAGATTATAATTATAATATTATACATGTACTCATAGCATTCACTGTGATTATTATGTAGCATCAATATCGGTAAACACACACTGACACAGAGAAATATTTAAAATATAACAGAAAACTTGCGAATAATACTGTAGATATATAATTAAATGAAGTATGAAGGTTACCATATAACGAACACATATAGTTTATTCATATAAATACATACATATTTGATTAGGTCAACACATGAACTGAATTTTGAATTAGATTGCACAGATCACAACCATAGCGCACATTATACATGCATACAAATTATCAGTCTCAGTGATTACGCTACGGCTGATGAGGCACCTACATAACATGTAATCTATGTCCCTGGGCTGATCTGGATTATGTAGTTTGAATACTCATAACTATCAATTTTCTTTACAATCAATAATATACGTTTACTTAAATTGTCAGGGCCTCATTTTGACTAATTCTCAGCTCACAGAGTGATCGTGCATATTAACCGTTAGAAAATACCTACATACGCCAAATTATACTGAATGTACTGCTACATTGTTGATACAAGCCACTAATCACATGGAACAGGTAGTAAAGTATAAATCTTTACAATTGGACGGGGTCAAACTGCAGGCCTTTAACCAGTATTAAGCAATGTGTGTAAGGTGCCTTGCTGAATAACACTACATACATGGCCTGAACGACAGGGTTGGCAATTTCCCGGGAAATAAGAGTATTTCCCGGGACGGCGGGAAATACCGGGAAATACTGGGAAATAAGAATTTGGATACCGGGAAATAAGAATTTGGATGATTTTGGTGGTAAATACAGGTATATATACCATACAATTTCTATTACCCGGTGTACTGATTGTAGTATCATGTTTACAGGATGAAAATGAACTGCTTTTGAAGAATATGACGAAAAATACAGGCATTCATAGTGGCATTTACGCATTGCTTATAATCTTTATATAAATGTTAGAGATCTAACATTATTGAGACTGTTCATTATTACTCTAATATACATTGTATACAAACACAGTTTAAGGAGTTTATACATACATTTATTGGAGGTATTTTAAATGTTTAATGTAGTAGGCAAAATGCAAATGTTTTTAGGATTATCCCTGAAATGTGTTCATAATATAGCTGTATTATTAAAATAATCAATTAGTTATTAAAGAAGTCAGAATCATAATTTGAGATGACCCACACTGTTTGTTTGTACACAATTTCAACACGTCACCAGTGCCCAGGAGCTTCTTCATGAGACCAAGCCGGAACTTGTACCCGAACTCCTCAACTACATGTCCGAGACACTGCCAATTCCTAAGGTGCTACAACAGGAATCCTCCATCAACAACTCGAAGCCAGCTGTATGGTGGTCATGTGTGGAGAGGTCGGGCGTGATCACCAAAGACTTCAGTCAGCTCGCCAGGAAATTGATGGTACTGCCAGCAAGTTCAGCCGCCATTGAACGTGTGTTCTCCAACTTCGGCATCATACAGACGAAACTACGCAACAGACTGGGCGTTGAGAAAGCAGCGAAGCTGGTGCTATGCTACTGCTTCCTGAGAGGTAGCGAGGAAATCGACTGGTGAAGACAGACTACTGGCTGAAGAAACATTCCAACAAGAAAAACGAAAAAATAAATGGAAAAAAAAACAATAAAATAAAAAAAAACAAAAAAAACAATAAAACCCAAAAAAAACTGTTGTGGTTGCCAATGATGCCACCTGATGAGTACCCCTGGCAGGGACGAAATAGTTTAAGCACTTATAGAGTGGTAGCAATGCATAAAAATGAGCAAAAAACGTGTTTGGAAGACACATAATCTTATTTCCCGGTATTTCCCACTTCTGGGCTTATTTCCCGGGGCGGGAACGGTATTTCCCGCCCCCGGTATTTCCCGGCCAACCCTGCTGAACGAGTATCGAACCCTGGACCGTTCGATTCCAAATCCGACGCTATACCACGGATGCCACACAGCAATGGACAGTTTACCAAACGACACCCTTCATGGGCAGGCTCGAGCGGTTAATCTATTCTTGTGCACCAACCTCCGTAAGAAACTGTCAGCTTTTTTATATAAAAAGACGCGGTCCGAGTGGGGCTTGAACCCAGAGCTCTAGATAAGTGTTGGTGTAAAGGGTATTTTACCCCTTGAATTTTTTGGCAAAGGGTAGTTTTCCAAACTTTACCCCTACATATTAAACTTAAGGGTATCCTGAAAATTTAAAGATAACTCAAATAAACTAATTAACTTTCAAACATATTCTGTTTTGTACAAATCGAGCACTTCAGACGAAGTTCTCCGTCGATTGTGTTGTCCGATAACTTAACACCCGTATGTTTTTTGCTATTCTTTTCACATATATTGGCTACGGATACAACTAGATCGTCAATTAACACCCTAGCAATGTTCTGTGGAATGTCGTGATTGTGTTGGACAGTTAAATATTGTAACATACTAAGCGGCTTTCGAAAGCGACCGCGCTTTGATCCAATGATACTAGAATACGCCATTGTTTGTGTGAATGGCGTGTTTGATTGAGTGGAACAATGTTCCGCTAATCGATTATACGGTCATGGATTTGAATACGTTTTTGGGGGGGGGAATGCGTAATTACGCGTATACGCAACTTATCTAGAGCTCTGCTTGAACCCGTGATCATTAGTGATGATAGGTTATTACGATTTTCAAACAAAATTTTGTCTTGATAGTAAGATACACTGGCCCATTATAAAGCACTCCTTCTATTCAAATGTTGTATTTAATGGTTGTACTGTGCAATTTAACCCTATTTTGCAGAAGTATATTAAAGAACACCATTTAAGGAAGTGATCACGCGCTCTCTCGCTTCTCCCAAAATTCTGACCTAGAATGAACCCTGGTGTACCTTACTGGACAACATTTTTTATGAAAATTGTAAATCTTTTTTTAGGGCGAAGTGGGGCCCCCCCTGGGTGCGAAGTCAGGGTCCCTAGGGCGATTATTTCGTCCAAGTCACCCTCTAGAATAAGCCCTGAATTATGATCTCATTCTATGTTATTCTCTATTACAGGAGGTGAAGACGAGCACATCTGGGCACCGGGAAACTTTTACCGCTTAATAGAGAATGCTGAAGAAACTGTTTTAAGATCAAGAGGTGTTTAATGAAACAAGAGCTTGTAGCAGACATCTAGCTAACTTCTAAACTGGGACCACCTTTGGCGTGAGGACAGAATGGACTATGACGTTATTAAGGAGATTCCTGGGTACAAGGTCATACTTAAAGCGGTACTGAAAAGCCAGATTCAACAATTGGTAAGTTAGTTTAAACTTATATTTATGTTACAACGATTGCGAAGCAAGTTTTAACAACTTAATAACAATATTAATCACTCTCGTTGGCGCGTAAATGTGGTTATTCGTGTGGGATGAAACGGGAGTAATCGGAGAAAGCCGATCTGGCGACCACCGTACCATCTCACATACTTCCCGGAACGAGGATCTATGCTGTTTGCTATTCAGATGATCTTGCTAAGACACGTAGCTATGTAGCAAACAACATAGATCCTGATCAGCATGCAGCGTCACGCTGCGGCTGATCTGGATCTATGTTGTTTGCAAAAGCCTTTAAATGTATCCAGAAAGACATGGGTTAAATCTTCAATAAAACATTTGTTGGCAAAGGTGACGATCATTTGACTAGTTAGCATTTTTGTAGTTTTATGACTTCCTTAAATTTACTCACAATAAAATCAACTATTTTGGCGCTTTTTAGTTATTTTGATCATATTAGAATGAAAATAATATTTGTATTTGCAGTCGGATAAAAAACTATCATGCACCGCTCAGACCGTGTCTCGTTTATATGAAAAAGTTGGCAGTTTCTTACGGAGGTTGGTGCACCCAAGTACTGGTTAACCGTTGGAGCCTGCCCAGGAAAGGTGTTGTTAAGTAAACTGCCCGCTGGCGATATAGCCCAAAATGGTGCTGATGCAGGCGTAAAACCCGAAATATGACATAACATAACTATCATGCACCAGTCCATGGCAGTTACTTGGTGTTGAATGGGTTAACAGTGCAGTAAATAAATTGTGATAGTAGAGTGGTGGAACCTATGGTCGGCGTAAATCCCACATATAAAGTGGTGAAAACTACTTTTAAAACAGTTTTAGCTTCATCACGAGACCTTGCTGCTCAGTGCAGCTATCGCAACAGCACCCGTTTCGAACTCGAGACTTCAGGGCACCTATGCACGGCATACTTGTTATTTGTTATTTATCCACCATAACTTGTTGAATATCTTATTTTGATATAGTACATCATTGAATAAAAACACTTATTGGTCTTAATCAGAAATGGTATAGAAACTATTTTTCGGGTTAGGTGTAATTTTTAAAAATTCGGATAGCTACCTGAATTGCTCATACACCGTGTCAGTTTTGGTGGAAATATTCTCCCAATGATTTGTTTGTTTATATTCGTCTGCTGGACCAGTCACGTGACAGTTGCATCAGCCTACCGATACACTCAACTAAATGCTATTGAACCATGCTTCAGCTCTCAGCGAAAATTAGCCTAGAACTACCCGTATATAAATATTTTAAATACGGATGTAAATAGAAAATACGTCGAACATAGGAATACGTCGACGAGCATAGGTTCCACCACTCTATGGTTTATTGTGTGTGGTGCAGAGGTGTACCAGTACTGATGTCATTGAATTGATTGGAGCATGTTTACAAGCGTTTAAGACTGATTGTGAATAAATTTATATAGACTGATTTTTGTGTGTTTTACATTTATTTATCGTGGCTACAGGTTGCCCATATGACTCATCGCACAGATTTGGCTAAAAATAATTGGCTACAAAAAAATAAGAGCCAGAGCAGGCCCTATATGTGCTTGCTATATTATTATGTGCTGAATTAGTTGTACTATGCTGTCTCTCACAATTAAACTTCTCTAATAATTGTGCTATAAATGTTTATTTGTTTTGTGATACTATTAAAACATGTTGAATAAATAATACACCAATATTTTAAAACACTGATATATGTAAATGGTATAGGTTGGTTGTGAAGTAGTTTGAATCTTGCCCATATCTGATTTCATGTACAGAAGATTATAAACTAAAATAAACATTGTATATATATATATATATATGTGAGATGTTGTTGTTTTAGTTTTTTTTCTTGTTTAGTCATACATATATAATATTCAAAGAGAATGTATTCAAAAGTATTCAAAAAAGTATTCGAATACATTACTAAAGTATTCGTATTCGTATTCAAATACATTTATAAAACAGAGTATTCGTATTCATACATTTCCAGAGTATTCGTATTCAAATACTTTCCTAATGTATTCACCCCAGCCCTGTATATGAGCCACGCCTCCTGAAGAAATTAGTCATTCATTGCAAACAGCATAGAACTAGATCAGATGGCGCAGAAAGTAAATCATACGGCATAGAACGTGTCGTCTGATCAGGCTCTATACTGTTTGCTATTCAGAAAAGTGGAGATACATTGTAAACACTTGGCTGCAACACAAGTATGTTGTTTGCAAATGTGATTTTATTTACTCAATAGGCAATGGGTTAATCTGCACCAACTATGCACTTGTCAGATTGCATTCAACATCTCCATCCATGTTTATTTTAGGTTGAACAGTTATCGTCGAGTGCGGAAGAGGAATCGGTAATTCTAACGGCCAGTATAGCCGACGGAACACTCAGTCACCTGGGATCAGAATCCGGGAAAGGTTTCTTGGAGGATCATGAAGACATTAAATCGCAGTTCCTCGGCTTTTGTCTCAAAAGTAAGTCCCGTGTACCGTCCATTCTCGCCTATAAGGTGATCTCGCCTATAAGATGATCTTGCCTATAAGATGATCTCGCCTATAAGATGATCTCGCCTATAAGATGATCTTGCCTATAAGGTGATCTTGCCTATAAGATGATCTCGTCTATAAGGTGATCTTGCCTATAAGGTGATCTTGCCTATAAGGTGATCTTGCCTATAAGGTGATCTTGCCTATAAGGTGATCTCGCCTATAAGGTGATCTTGCCTATAAGGTGATCTTGCCTATAAGGTGATCTTGCCTATAAGGTGATCTTGCCTATAAGGTGATCTGCCTATAAGGTGATCTTGCCTATAAGGTGATCTTGCCTATAAGGTGATCTTGCCTATAAGGTGATCTTGCCTATAAGGTGATCTTGCCTATAAGATGATCTTGCCTATAAGGTGATCTCGCCTATAAGGTGATCTTGCCTATAAGGTGATCTCGCCTATAAGATGATCTTGCCTATAAGATGATCTCGCCTATAAGGTGATCTTGCCTATAAGGTGATCTTGCCTATAAGATGATCTCGTCTATAAGGTGATCTTGCCTATAAGGTGATCTTGCCTATAAGGTGATCTTGCCTATAAGGTGATCTTGCCTATAAGATGATCTCGTCTATAAGGTGATCTTGCCTATAAGGTGATCTCGGCTATAAGGTGATCTTGCCTATAAGGTGATCTTGCCTATAAGGTGATCTTGCCTATAAGGTGATCTCGTCTATAAGGTGATCTTGCCTATAAGGTGATCTCGTCTATAAGGTGATCTCGGCTATAAGGTGATCTTGCCTATAAGGTGATCTTGCCTATAAGATGATCTCGTCTATAAGGTGATCTCGTCTATAAGGTGATCTCGCCTATAAGGTGATCTTGCCTATAAGGTGATCTTGCCTATAAGGTGATCTTGCCTATAAGGTGATCTCGTCTATAAGGTGATCTCGCCTATAAGGTGATCTCGCCTATAAGGTGATCTCGCCTATAAGGTGATCTCGTCTATAAGGTGATCCCGGCTATAAGGTGATCTCGCCTATAAGGTGATCTCGCCTATAAGGTGATCTTGCCTATAAGGTGATCTTGCCTATAAGGTGATCTCGTCTATAAGGTGATCTTGCCTATAAGGTGATCTCGTCTATAAGGTGATCTCGGCTATAAGGTGATCTTGCCTATAAGGTGATCTTGCCTATAAGATGATCTCGTCTATAAGGTGATCTCGTCTATAAGGTGATCTCGCCTATAAGGTGATCTTGCCTATAAGGTGATCTTGCCTATAAGGTGATCTTGCCTATAAGGTGATCTCGTCTATAAGGTGATCTCGCCTATAAGGTGATCTCGCCTATAAGGTGATCTCGCCTATAAGGTGATCTCGTCTATAAGGTGATCCCGGCTATAAGGTGATCTCGCCTATAAGGTGATCTCGCCTATAAGGTGATCTTGCCTATAAGGTGATCTTGCCTATAAGGTGATCTCGTCTATAAGGTGATCTTGCCTATAAGGTGATCTCGCCTATAAGGTGATCTCGCCTATAAGGTGATCTTGCCTATAAGGTGATCTTGTCTATAAGGTGATCTCGCCTATAAGGTGATCTTGCCTATAAGGTGATCTTGCCTATAAGATGATCTCGCCTATAAGGTGATCTTGCCTATAAGGTGATCTTGTCTATAAGGTGATCTCGCCTATAAGATGATCTCGCCTATAAGGTGATCTCGCCTATAAGGTGATCTCGCCTATAAGGTGATCTTGCCTATAAGGTGATCTCGGCTATAAGGTGATCTCGCCTATAAGGTGATCTCGCCTATAAGGTGATCTCGGCTATAAGGTGATCTCGCCTATAAGGTGATCCCGGCTATAAGGTGATCTCGCCTACTTTGGTCCTGAAATCTGTAGGTTTTGGCATGCACTTGCATTAATACGGGTTGATAAAATGGACATCATACAAGTATTATTTATTTATAAAATGTACTTTGTTTCCTAATTTGTTATGGATACCGTTAACACATTAAAAATGTTCAGGAAACACTTGTCTTGATCTGGCTGTCCGATTAGCGCCGTGGTTAGTGCGCTCGCTTCTCACCAATGCAACCCGGGTTCGATCATCGGACCGGGAAATAATACCTCCGAAGTATGTGCTAATGTATGGTGGTCGCCAGATCGGACAGGTGGGTTTTCTCCATGTACTCCGGTTTCCTCCCACACTAATGACCACAAATACGCTGTCATCCGCGCCAGGGATCATTCTAGAGGGCGATGTGGGCGAAATAGTCGCTCTAGGGACCCTGACTTCGCCCTCTGGGGGCCCTGACTTCGCCCTCTGGGGGCCCTGACTTCGCCCTCTGGGGACCCTGACTTCGCCCTCTGGGGACCCTGACTTCGCCCTCTGGGGGCCCTGACTTCGCCCTCTGGGGGCCCTGACTTCGCCCTCTGGGGGCCCTGACTTCGCCCTCTGGGGACCCTGACTTCGCCCTCTGGGGACCCTGACTTCGCCCTCTGGGGACCCTGACTTCGCCCTCTGGGGACCCTGACTTCGCCCTCTGGGGACCCTGACTTCGCCCTCTGGGGACCCTGACTTCGCCCTCTGGGGACCCTGACTTCGCCCTCTGGGGGCCCTGACTTCGCCCTCTGGGGGCCCTGACTTTGCCCTCTGGGGACCCTGACTTCGCCCTCTGGGGGCCCTGACTTCGCCCTCTGGGGGCCCTGACTTCTCCCTCTGGGGACCCTGACTTCGCCCTCTGGGGGCCCTGACTTCGCCCTCTGGGGGCCCTGACTTCGCCCTCTGGGGGCCCTGACTTCGCCCTCTGGGGACCCTGACTTCGCCCTCTGGGGACCCTGACTTCGCCCTCTGGGGGCCCTGACTTCGCCCTCTGGGGGCCCTGACTTCGCCCTCTGGGGGCCCTGACTTCGCCCTCTGGGGACCCTGACTTCGCCCTCTGGGGGCCCTGACTTCGCCCTCTGGGGACCCTGACTTCTCCCTCTGGGGGCCCTGACTTCGCCCTCTGGGGGCCCTGACTTCGCCCTCTGGGGGCCCTGACTTCGCCCTCTGGGGGCCCCACTTCTCCCCAATTGCGACAAAAAAACAAATATTGGGGCTAAATTTTGTGAATTGGCAAAAAAAATTGGCTCAACTTTTACTTTTTTTGCACATCTTTTGTCAAATACATGGCTTCACATATTTATTTGTGAACTATAATGGCTCTTAGTTGGCTCCAAGTTTTTTCAATTGGCGACGGAAATGGCGCAGACAAACATTCAGACAGACAAAGGGCCCTGCTTTAGTCCCGCCCTGTTTCCTTTTTTAATTTTTTTTTTTTTTTTAGTTCAAAAGGTGAGTGCCTTCGAGCTGGTAGACCTATATAAACTAGTACTCGTTCGTCCATTACATCACAGATGGATCTGTAGTCCAGTGGTAACGCGCTGGACTGGTAATCCAGGGATCGCAGGTTCGATCCCCCGTCTGACCCTAATAACATTAACAGTCTTTCAGATGGGACGTTAAACCGAGGTCTTGTATCGGTGCTTTACACTGCACGTAAAAGAACCAGAGGAGACTCTGGAATGGGTCTCTGTCTGTATCATTGCACTATCCTCCAAAATCTAAAATTACTAATCTCTTCAGGAGGCGTCGCTCATATGGGTAACCGGTAGGGACGATAAATAAACGTAAAACACACACACTATTTCATCAATATATACTGTACTACCGTACTGCCTTTTTGATCAAGCGTAATTAACTGTCAATCGTTGTAGGTTAGCGAAACATTTTAGGGAGTAGCCACCAAATACCACTCCCACACCTACCCCCTTCACGACTCAAAATGTACCCAGCCTCTTTTCTGACCCACCCTGCCCATTTTTCCACTAGAATAAATCTCAAGTCCTGTAGGCACTAGGCAATCATTCAATGCGTTCCACGTCCCTGTCACACCATTTTCTTGTGGATGCATGGTTTATAATTTGTGCATCCAAACGGATGCAGGGCGTGGAAAAATCTCCAAATATTCTAGGAATTCTACTTGTCAATTAAGACCAAACTTCCAACTTCGATTCAGATACTGCTTGGCAGATATTTGATGTGCTATAAATTTGTCTCTCCTTGGCAGATATTTGATGTGCTATAAATTTGTCTCTCCTTGGCAGATATTTGATGTGCTATAAATGTGTCTCTCCTTGGCAGATATTTGATGTGCTATAAATGTGTCTCTCCTTGGCAGATATTTGATGTGCTATAAATTTGTCTCTCCTTGGCAGATATTTGATGTGCTATAAATTTGTCTCTCCTTTCAACTTAATTATAAACTGGAAGTTTTGTCTGGTAATTTTTTTTTAAAACTTGATTTATTTTACAACGATTGCGGAGCAAGTTTTAACAACTTATATTAATCACTCTCGGCTCGGTTGAAAGTGTAAATGTGGTCATTCATGTAGGAGGAAACCGGAGTACCCGGAGAAAAAAACCCACATGTCCGATCTGGCGACAACCGTACCATCTCACATACTTCCCGGTCTGAGGATCGTACCCGGGTTGCATTGGTGAGAAGCGAGCACGCTAACCACTGCGCTAATCGGAGAGCCGACTTGCCCTTGGATTCAGATACTGCTTGGCAGATATTTGATGTGCTATAAATTTGTCTCTCTTTTCAACCTGCCGACATAATTATAAACTGGACGTTTTGTCTGCTAATTGCGGGTATTGTGTGCATATCCGACATGTAACTTGGTGACGATTGTTCAATATCCAGTGTCTGGTCGGACGATGGTTCAATATCCAGTGTCTTGTCGGACGATGGTTCAATATCCAGTGTCTGGTCGGACGATGGTTCAATATCCAGTGTCTGGTCGGACGATGGTTCAATATCCAGTGTCTGGTCGGACGATGGTTCAATATCCAGTGTTTGGTCGGACGATGGTTCAATATCCAGTGTTTGGTCGGACGATGGTTCAATATCCAGTGTTTGGTAGGACGATGGTTCAATATCCAGGGTCTGGTCGGACGATGGTTCAATATCCAGTGTCTGGTCGGACGATGGTTCAATATCCAGTGTTTGGTCGGACGATGGTTCAATATCCAGGGTCTGGTCGGACGATGGTTCAATATCCAGGGTCTGGTCAGACGATGGTTCAATATCCAGTGTTTGGTCGGACGATGGTTCAATATCCAGTGTTTGGTTGGACGATGGTTCAATATCCAGTGTTTGGTCGGACGATGGTTTGTTATCCAGTGTCTGGTCGGGCGATGGTTCAATATCCAGTGTCTGGTCGGACGATGGTTCAATATCCAGTGTCTGGTCTATCGGATTTTCATATTGTCTTGCTATATTGACAATTTTGTTACTTGATGTTGCGCGCTGTGCCCCGGCCTTACTACCGACTACCAGTCTCTGCACTGAATCAAGTAATTTGTAAACATCCTTAAAATATGCCTGCATCATGGCTTGAAAACTGTCTGCTGAATTAGCTGTGTTTGGTAAATGTTTTTATACATAACCGTCGTGGAGGAATGTTTACATTTCCAACTTCCGCTAACTAATTTGTAACATTACAGTTAATTGTGTACATTGTAGATGTATATTACAGTTGATTGTGTACATTGTAGATGTATATATTACAGTTGATTATGTACATTGTAGATGTATATATTACAGTTGATTGTGTACATTGTAGATGTATATATTACAGTTGATTGTGTACATTGTAGATGTATATTACAGTTGATTGTGTACATTGTAGATGTATATATTACAGTTGATTGTGTACATTGTAGATGTATATATTACAGTTGATTGTGTACATTGTACATGTATATTACAGTTGATTGTGTACATTGTAGATGTATATTACAGTTGATTGTGTACATTGTAGATGTATATATTACAGTTGATTGTGTACATTGTACATGTATATTACAGTTGATTGTGTACATTGTAGATGTATATATTACAGTTGATTATGTACATTGTTGATGTATATATTACAGTTGATTGTGTACATTGTAGATGTATATATTACAGTTGATTATGTACATTGTTGATGTATATATTACAGTTGATTGTGTACATTGTACATGTATATTACAGTTGATTGTGTACATTGTAGATGTATATTACAGTTGATTGTGTACATTGTAGATGTATATTACAGTTGATCGTGTACATTGTACATGTATATATTACAGTTGATTGTGTACATTGTAGATGTATATATTACAGTTGATTATGTACATTGTTGATGTATATATTACAGTTGATTGTGTACATTGTACATGTATATTACAGTTGATTGTGTACATTGTAGATGTATATTACAGTTGATTGTGTACATTGTAGATGTATATTACAGTTGATCGTGTACATTGTACATGTATATATTACAGTTGATTGTGTACATTGTAGATGTATATATTACAGTTGATTATGTACATTGTTGATGTATATATTACAGTTGATTGTGTACATTGTACATGTATATTACAGTTGATTGTGTACATTGTAGATGTATATTACAGTTGATTGTGTACATTGTAGATATATATTAGTTGAGTGTGTACATTGTAGATGTATATATTACAGTTGATTGTGCACATTGTACATGTATATTACAGTTGATTGTGTACATTGTAGATGTATATATTACAGTTGATTGTGTACATTTTACATGTATATTACAGTTGATTGTGTACATTGTAGATGTATATATTACAGTTGATTGTGTACATTTTACATGTATATTACAGTTGATTGTGTACATTGTAGATGTATATATTACAGTTGATTGTGTACATTGTAGATGTATATATTACAGTTGATTGTGTACATTGTAGATGTATATTACAGTTGATTGTGTACATTGTAGATGTATATATTACAGTTGATTGTGTACATTGTAGATGTATATTACAGTTGATTGTGTACATTGTAGATGTATATATTACAGTTGATTGTGTACATTGTAGATGTATATATTACAGTTGATTGTGTACATTGTAGATGTATATTACAGTTGATTGTGTACATTGTAGATGTATATATTACAGTTGATTGTGTACATTGTAGATGTATATATTACAGTTGATTGTGTACATTGTACATTTATATCACAGTTGATTGTGTACACTGTACATGTATATTACAGTTGATTGTGTACATTTCAGAACATCACAGAAAGAAACAAGAAGAACAGGACCGGCAGGAGGCGGAAGCATTGAAGCAGAGCCTGCAAGTAAGTCCTGGCAGATACGGTGGCCAACAAAACCCCTACATGATTAGATCACCAAGATTTGCTTCGCCCCAAGGCTGCAATCCCGTACATCCAGTGCGCATGATTCGAGCATCTCCTGGTAGGCCGATTAGATCTGCAGGTGTTAGGCACGGACCTTATCCAATGACTCGCCCACCAAGAAGAGCTTCATTGAATGTTGACCCTGGGCGGAGTCTAGCCTCGGTGCCGAGTGAGAGCCCAATGCGGGCAGGAGGCATACTTGATGGACAAGTGATTAAGATTGAGCCTGATAATGAAGCATCTAATCAAAGCGACGGTGACACTGATGATCACGATAAACCTGGCACTTCTGAACAATCTCCATCTCATGAGGCCAAGCCTCCATCTAGTGTTAAATCTGAAGCGGGTGAGAAAGATGATGATGCCCGGTCAGAATCATCCACCTCCACCATTCCCAATGAAACACCATCGGATGGATTAGGTTTAGACGCAGACTTGGCAAATTTGATCTCGGGTAATAGTGAAGAACAAAGTGCAGATGGTGGTGAACTTAATAGTGATGTTGGTGTTAAGTTAGAGGTATTAAATGAAGCCGAGATGGAGTTGGAAATTACGGGTGTTGAGCCCGGTAGACCTTTATTACCCCAGAATGACTGGGACCCTAATATTTCCTTGGGGATGAACTTTGACCCCACTGGTGCTGCTACTGGTAACCAAGGCGATATGACAGCTCAAGGATACAGTAAGTGGTGATTTACTCATGTTATTTTTTAAGCCATCTGTCAATCTTTCTGGTTGTGAATATTCTAGATAGTAATGTTGTGTGAAATGATTTAAGTCGGGAACAATGCATACATTTGTCTTTAATGTTCTTAATTAAAGATACATGTATGTGCATGCTAAATCAGGATTCCCACTGTCGGTTGCCAATGGCGCCAGTTGCGACAAAAAACAAATACTAGCGCTACATTTTGTGATTTTGCGAATATATTTGGCGCAAACATTTGTTGTTTAATTTTTTTGGGGGGCAACATTTTTGTGTGAAATGGCTTCAAATATTTATCTATGAACTGTTTGGCTCTTAGTTGACTACATTTTTTAAATTGGCTCTGGGACATTTTTTTCAATTGACGGCAGAAGTGGCTGGCGCAGACAAAAATTCAGACTAATTATACATATAGCCTATGACCACAGATTTGATGATATACAATGTATAATTGGGAAGAAATGTTGACCTGTCTGTCATGCCATGGTCCTTCTTTTCCTTCCACCTTTTAACTGCTCAAGGTCAAAAACTTGTAAGAAACAGTTGGCTATAACTTCTTTATCTCTGGACAAATTTTCTCAGTTAGAGCATATTGTGATATCGCAGTCTTCCCGAAATTCGTGGAACTGATCGACAAAAATAAATTGGGAACTTTAAGTGCATTTTATTCATTTGTCTGATGGGGACATGCAAAATCTTGTAATGTTTCGTGAAGAATGTCTTCGTCATCTCTTAAATATTGCTACTCGCCAGCCTCTAGTTAATAACATATAAAGAGTTATCTTTGCGATGTTCATGGCAGCTGAATGTTGGCAACCATTGGAGATCCTTGTATCTGTAGCATGCCAAAGTAAAATGGGCTTGAAATTGGGAGGTTTGCAGGAATCATTCTAGAGGGCGATGTGGGCGAAATAGTCGCCCTAGGGACCTTGATTTCGCCCACTTCTCCCTAAAAAGGTGTTTTTATTTATTGGTTTTAACGATTTTCAAACAAAATTTTGTCTTGATAGTAAGATACACTGGCCCATTATAAAGCACTCCTTCTATTCAAATGTTGTATTTAATGGTTGTACTGTGCATTTTAACCCTATTTTGCAGAAGTATATTAAAGAACACCATTTAAGGAAGCGATCGCGCGCTTTCTCACTTCTCCCAAAAATTCTGACCTAGAATGAACCCTGGTTTGCTTTGATACTGAAGATTGTGGCCCTGACAAAAGCATGTTCACCTACACACACATATATAGGGTTTTTTCTATAGTAGATTAACAGGGTGCTTCACCATGCCCCTTTTTTTTTTAAGTCCCACTCCTTTGCCTTTTATGTGTCTTTGTCTTTTGTATGAACTAGTTTTTTATTTTTTATATATATTATATATGCCTCAACTTGAGAGTGCCTCGGGGGGGGGGGGGGGGGCATAACAATTTGACATTTGAAATTGTTGACCCTTTTGTATCAAACATATTTAGCTGTAAAATAATTTTTTTTTAGAGGGTAACCCACAAATATCCCAACGTGGCTCAAAATGCATCCATGCACGTTTTTCAGACTCCATCCATTTTTCCACTTTAGAAGAAACCCTACAAATACATGTTACTAATATGAATGTTCACATCGCCTCGGGAGATTGATGATGGTAAACAGTTTGCCAATACAGAGAACTGATGCCCGACCTGCATATATTATTACTGTGTCTAGCCAGGACCAGGACTTGTAAACCTAGATTACAAAAGTTTGCTTATACTCTCGAGACCTCATTCCTGATGGAATCCATCACCACGAGGGAGAGAGAAGAGCTGAGGCATGTGGACTTGTTTCTTTCACAGAAATTATTCTTGGGTATATTTTAAAAGTTTGAATGCATGAAAGTGTACTTTGGTACCACTTCATATGATAACAAAATCAAATCTTTGGAATTTCAATTTTGGGGGGGAAAATGTGAAATAAAACGGGTTGCGGACAGGACAGAAAGTGAAGTGGGTTTTACTGTATGTTAGAAAAACCCAAAGTTCTGTCCATCCACTTGTTTTCTAAGATATTAAACCCTGCATATTTATATCTAAATGCCATAGGTATATTTTGGAGAAAATTTGATTCCAAAATGTTCAAGAATGACCGAGGGGGGGTAATTAACTGTGCGTTGCGGACAGGACATGGACAGAGCGTTGCGGACAGGACACGTTTTCACTTTGCATATAAATGAATTAAAATGCATTTTAATAAGAATAAAATAACTTTATTATCTAGTGTGACATGTATATACAGTGTTCCCCATGATGGATTTCATCAGGGGTATGGATCGGAGCTTGCCCCCCCCCCCACCAACTTTTTTCCAAATGTCATGGTTTTCACATCTAAATCTGCACTAACACTGTCATTTACTTTTTTTAAAATATGTACAACCTCAATATTCTGCATATAATAGATTTTATCAAGCTCCTGATCCCTGCCCCCCCCCCCATATTAACATTGAGTTTTTGAGTCTATTCCTTTACTGGGACGGCAAGCGAAAATGTATAACGTCCACGATTGTCCATCACAGGTGCATCTAAGACTCCAATCACATCGTGTCGATCAACCCAGGAATCATCATTTGTTTTGAAGGTGAACACTTTCTTGTCATTGTCTTTCGATCGAAGGAATGAAAATTTGATAATGTTCTCCATATCATCAATGTCAGTGCACTGTCCAAGGAACACCTTCTCCAATTTGCTAGTGGTGAATCTTACCAAGCAAAAGTCACCAATTTTGCAGTCACGACTAGATATAGCAGTCCTTCTCAATAGGCATAGGTTCCTCGGTTTGATTGTTTTTCACTGTCTGTATGACACGTGCGATGGTCATAGGCTCGTGACGTGTGAACGGCGAGTTCAGCGCTACTGTGAGACTACAGTCGTCATTGTGTCGGAGATAGTGCAGCGAATGTGTTCCACTGACTGCAAGACACTTCGCGAAACGATTGTCCAAATGAGCGGTACATTCCTTGATGTCGTCACTGGAGAGCCAAAGTACATTGATTTTGCCCGTGAGCCTTTTGGCAACGTCGTAGAACTCACGAGGATTTGTCACGGTTTCACGTTCTTGCAGAATTGCTCTCCAAACGACTCGTTTTGTTTCGCCACCAATTCCGTCGACTGGACCTTTCCCATGAGCTGTACAGAAGAAGCTACAATCTGCCGTACACTCGAAGTCCCGTTCATGGAAAGCGAGGTTGGCGAAGTTGTACCGATTTTTGAATTGGCTTGCGGCACCGTCCGACCAGTAGTGGACAGTTGTAATGTCCCACGGCAAGACCATTTTCAGTTCACGCAAAACCAAGCTGTTGTTGGCATAAACAGCCTTCTTGTCATGTACAGGTTCATCCGAGATAATCGAGAATGACAAGTGTTCCAGGTCAGATGTTTCAGTTCGACGAAAGTAGACCACAACGGTAAAAATCGTCACACCGCCAGATGCCCAGTGAGCTGACATGATCTCTGACTGATATTTGATAGAGAAATTCTCGGAGAAGTCTTCTTGAATGATGACTTCACCAGGTTTGATTGTCCCTTTCAAACACCGCAATTCCGCATGCTGGCGACGCTCATTGTACACATGTCGAGAAAATCGATTGAGCTGACTTTTCAGTTCGGTACTGGTGCTTTCAAGATCCGAGTTGATCAGAGTTTTTACGGTTTTGCCGTCCTGAGTTTTCCATTGGTAGTAGGACACGGGTGATGTGGCGTCGATTTCAGCGATGTTACCATTGATATTGTCAACTCCACACATAGGACACTTTCGATCGACACAGTCAATGTTTGCAAGGTCACAAACAGTAAGTTCCACAACTTGGACTGGATCACACGGAATGGCGGGTACGATTTTGTGAAGACCAGTCGCAAGCAATGCAATGTTCTGATGGTACTTGCACATACACACTTCTTGGTCCTGATTTGTCATCAGTTTCACATAAGGTGGGCGTAGCTCGGTGAACTTGGTGAAGCCAATAATGTCCCCATGCTCACGACAGAAAACCTGGTGCGATTCGGACAGTGACAAATATAGCAAACGTTTTTGCTTGTGTTCTCGTTTACCAGTGACAGAGTCTTTTACAGATATGCAGTCTCTTTTTCCTGGACACATCCTACTTATGTCATCACGCAAGTAAAACTGATGCACAAGCTCTAATGTCTGATTGGGAATGGCATCAGAACGTTTCTTTCGTTCATCATCGATAAGACTTCGTCGAACTCTAGTGTCTCTGACCGTTTTACAAAGTTTATCCCGTTTATCTCGAGGCATCGATGATAACACAGCACCAAGTATATGTGTTTCCCTCGTTGGCGTTCCAGGTAGAGCACGTATTACCTTGGCCATAGCCTTTCCAAGCGTGTTCTTGGACTTGTATGGTCCTATTTCCTTTGGCTCTGCCTCCGGTCTTCGAGCATTCGCCTTTTCTCTTTGTTGCCGTTGTTTGGCCTCCCGTTCCTTTCGCTTTTTTTCGTTCTTCTCCCATTCAGTCATAGTGACCTTTTTCAAAGCTCGTTGTTGCTTTTTCCTGTCTCGATCTTTTGCTTTAGCAGCCTTGTGTTTCTCGTCATCATTCCAGACCTTCGCTCTAAAACGATGGGATCTTTCTGTAGCAGTTAATGCTGGCATGACTTCTGAGGTGCTGAGTTGATCTGGTGAAACATGAACTTGGGCTCTATCTTATAAGTCCCAGTTCTGTTGTTATAGTAATCAAGCCTGTTGAGTCCTAAAAGGTGTTTTAACACCTCTTTTGATAAAGCCATCCTAGCACAAACCTGTTAGGAAGCCCTTCCTGGTCTTCATGATTTCATTGTTTCTTCCATGGAAGCCAAACAAAAGAAGAAGACATTCCAATCATCAAGGATTAAGCCACTAGACTAAATTTTAAGTGACCAACCTACATAGGAAAATCATGATTAATAACAGTTTTCTTTTCAAAAATCACTTGAGTAATTTTATGTCCTGTCCGCAACGTTTTTGTCCTGTCCGCAACAGAAATGAGTTGTGGTTTCCCATGAAGTGTGTTATATGTTTGTCTTTACTTTTGGTTGATATTATTCAGATATACCCCAGCTAAGAGAATATAAAGTTTGGGTTTTCAAATCCAACTATTTTTGGGTGAAATTAAAACTTTTCGACCGAAAACGTTGCGGACAGGACACCTTGGGTCTGTGAAGTGGATTTTGTATGGCTTCACATTTATAAAAAAAATTAAAACTGCATCATGTTATACTTAGACATAACACTAATGCTGTCAATAACAGAAATTGACCTAAAGTTAAATACACCACGAGAAAACTTAAAAAAACATTTGTCCTGTCCGCAACGCTGACATCCATTGTTTCGTGTTAAATAGCTAATTTGCATATATTAAAAATGTGCAATTTTGACCCAAATGCCAATTTCCGGTCTTCAGATACCTATCTAACATATACATTTGGTACTTTGCTCAAATTCAGACTTTAATATTTTTTATGTCACTTCACATATACTGTGAAATGGCCCAGAACAAGTTTTGGGGAAGAGTGTGTGTTTTACGTTTATTTATCGTCGCTACCGGTTGCCCATATTGCCTCCTGAAGAGATAAGTTATTTTAATTTTTTGGAGGATAGTGCAATGATACAGACAGAGACCCATTCCAGAGTTTCCTCTGGTTCTGTTACGTGCACAGTGTACAGCACCGACACGAGACCTCAGTTTAAAGTCTCATCTGAAAGACTGTTCATTTTATTAGGGTCATACGGGGGATCGAACCTGTGATACCTGGATTACCAGCTAGCGTGTTACTACAGATACATCTGTGGAAGAGATAACGGTTGCCAGATGTAGCTGTCAAATGATTTACAAAGAAATGAAATGATTATCTCAGAAAGAGTAATTATTAAGGCAGAAAGAGTTTTGTGGAAGAGATAAAGGATGCCATTACGAAATATAATTCCAGACAGAACAAAGAATACATGCAAATGGTCCTTTTGACCCGAGCTCCCGGGTTTTGACGCATGAAAATCAGTAAAGACGCTTGTTTGACTCTTTGTGAAAATGCGTAGTGAGTCCCGAAACTTCCCCCGGTACGATGAGCGGTAAAGCGTCATCGAACATTTTCTCAACAGTGTAATTATCCTAATCTGCCTGTCAAATGCGATCGGAGAGGGCGGAGTCCGTCTAAAAATAAACGCCGTAACTCCAGCTTCGGCCAATGAACGAAGATGTCTGTAAAATTTGCCAACGATCATAAGCCTAGATATATTCCCGTAAAGTTTACATGAAAATACGACTTCTGCTGATTTAATGAATATTTATTAAACGGTCATGCTTTTATCTTATTGTTGAAACCAATAAACCCACACCAGTTAATAATTGCCACTTAATTGCCACTGCACTTGTTTGTCGTTATTTCACTATTCGCAGTGCGTGCAGTGACTTCGTTGTAAGTCTGCACAGGTTTAGAACAATTTCAGTATGGTTCATATCCCCCTCCCCCTACTGATACATGTATATAAACTACATTCAGTATGTTACAAGTATCTTTATTGTGTCTTTTCAGACAATTCTGATACTTGTGAATCCCCGGAAAACGCTACTCTAACCACGTCATGCGAGTTTGGTAACGCGTCGCCGACGACTCCAGTCTCAGTGTCGCGCTCTGAATGTTCGACATCAAAACCTAACCATGCTAAATACTCGTGTCGAATATGTGGAATGCAAACACATTTAAAGAGCTCCTTAAAACGACACGAACGTAATAAACATTCAGGCTCCGGTAGCAGCTGTCTATGTAAAAGATGCAACTATCTATTTATAAGTGAAAGTGCACTGGCAGCGCACAACGAACGTAGACACTCGAAACCATACTGTTGTGGTCAGTGTGGTAAACATTTCAAGTATAAAAAGAATTTAGACGAGCATTATAATCGACACATGGGGAACAATAATTTCCAGTGTCCTATTTGTCCTAAAACCTTCATGCAAAAGCATGCATTCCAGGGACATATGAACGTTCATAATGGTTTTAAGCCGTATCAGTGTCCGCAGTGTGGGGGTACGTTCAGTATCCTTACAAGTTACAACCGACACGTTAAAGAATGTAAAAATACCATAAGGAGCGCTAAAGCATGCAAAGACGCGGCCGGAAGGCAGTGCGAGATATGTGGAGCAGTCTTCAGCAGGAAAGGGTCTTTTGAGGATCATTTTAAGGGTCAACATGACGGACATCTGTTTATTTGTGGTGTATGTGGCGAAAAATATCGTTATCGATCAAGCTTAAGCAAACATAAAAAAAAGACTGGTCATGAATATAATGGCTGACCTGGTTTAAAACTCGTGTGATTTTTTTTCCCGGCAGTATAGTTGTGTCAAGTCCGAGCCTCACCAGAATTAGGGTTTTGTCCGTTGACAAGAATTGATGATATAATTCCATTTTCAGCCAGTACAGCTGTCCGGATTTTTTTCCCCAGATCAAAATTGTCCAAACATTCGCGCAATCTGGTATATGTCTCACTTGTAAGGTCGGGAATCACAATAATTCAACATATTGGACGCCAAGCATTAGATATAACTATTAAAACCATCTTCAGTAGTCTATATAAATATATGAATGGAATCAATGAATCTTCCAAAAATGGGATTGCCTCTATTGAAGTAAATATATAATATTTTATTCTAGACAATCTTCTTGAATTTGTCAGATCTACCACTATGACTAATTGTAAAACATACGGTAAATTATGAATATTTTGGAAAAGTAGTAGTTTATCTCTTGGCCCCATACTTCTGCACCGTATGACATTTTGAGATACATGTATTTATGAATATTTTGGAAAAGTAGTAGTTTATCTCTTGGCCCCATACTTCTGCACCGTATGATATTTTGAGAAACATGTATTTATGAATATTTTGGAAATGTAGTAGTTTATCTCTTGGCCCCATACTTCTGCACCGTATGATATTTTGAGAAACATGTATTTATGAATATTTTGGAAAAGTAGTAGTTTATCTCTTGGGCCCCATACTTCTGCACCGTATGATATTTTGAGAAACATGTATTTATGAATATTTTGGAAAAGTAGTAGTTTATCTCTTGGCCCCATACTTCTGCACCGTATGACATTTTGAGATACATGTATTTATGAATATTTTGGAAAAGTAGTAGTTTAACTCTTGGCCCCATACTTCTGCACCGTATGACATTTTGAGATACCGTATTTAGCTATGTATAGTGCGCTATCGTGTATAACGCGCACCCACGATTTGGCACGAAAATCGGAGGAATAACTGAGTTCCGTGTTTGCGCACGTGAAAAACGCAATTTTCCAAGTCAAAATTTAACATTTCTCAAGAATCGCTAAAAATTGTGCTCCGTGATTTTTACAACTTATATTAATCACTCGAGAAACGGTAACGCACTCAGGCATGATTTCATGAAAATTACATGCATATCGTTCTCAAACATCTCAACACGTTCTCAAACATGTCAGCAGATGCTCACACTTCTCAACACGTGTAGCCTACCTAATTAACTGGGACCCATTGTGAATGGTTTGTCGAAATTAATTATCGCTACTAACAATTCAATTCAATTATTGAAATACTGCAGCCAAACAAAGTTGTTTTTTATGCAATGCATTGTACATAGTAAATATTTCCCGTAAAAATAACCAACACATCGTGTCTTTAATCATGTCGTATTTAAAAACATACGGTATATTAAATCAAATAAACTATAATTACAAAATTTCTTTACCTCTATGATATCGAGGCAGTGTCGCTTTATGCGGCGAAGTACGCGAAAAGTACGGGAAATATTACATACGATAAAACCACGTGATGTTATCAAATCGCCATTTTTTATGCATTTAGTAATTTCAATTAAATTCTTCAAAGTTTGCCAAAATAAACGCAATATATGCTAATTTTGTGGTCTTATTCATTTCATTTATTTATATAGACTATCGGCAACTGGTTTTAATAGCTAGTTTATAACGTTTGTCGAATGTAACAAATTATAGAATGACTGCGGGGCCGTTCGGGTCGAATTTCATGAAATATTGGTCAATTTTGGTCCGGAAAAAAATGTCCTGATGTCTGTACTGGTGTATAATGCGCAGTAGATAAAATGGATGAGGATTTCAGTAAGAAATGTGCGCACTATACATAGCTAAATACGGTACATGTATTTATGAATATTTTGGAAAAGTAGTAGTTTATCTCTTGGCCCCATACTTCTGCACCGTATGACATTTTGAGATACATGTATTTATGAATATTTTGGAAAAGTAGTAGTTTAACTCTTGGCCCCATACTTCTGCACCGTATGACATTTTGAGCCGTCTTCTGGAGCTACTGGTTTCTCTCGTACCTAAAATATCACAAGTGGTAACTACGGTAATGATAAACTATGTGCTATTTATAGCTATGACAGTCATGTGAAACCGTTAATTATTATTCTTAATTAATTATATGTCCAGGGCTCGACGCTAATGTTTTACCTTGGTTGCCCTTTGGGCAACCATGACTGCAGATTTACCTGCCCGAATGAGATTTTCACCTGCCCGAAGTTTTACTTCTGATTATTTGTTCATATTTAATTTTTCAACACTATACAGGTTCATAACATTACTGTTTTCTGGCTGTGCATTTTGGAAGAAAAAGCAAAGATATCCCAAATCGTGCTTAATATTGCACCACTCTAAATCTTATGTGATGCTGTGTGCAGCTGTATCACAAACAGTCCCAATGAGTTCGAGCCCTACCATTGTTTCCTTGAGCAAGAAACTTTATCCAAAATTGTGTAGTACTGTGGTTGGTCCCAGGAGCAGACGTAAGCATGCCATGATTAATCGAAGTTGTAGTACTTGTTTGATAATCGAGCTTAAAATAAATTAGTATAGACTAGCTCTCGAACTATTTGGCTGATTATCAAATGATGATGAAATCATTCATTGACCATTACTGCGCTGGAAACGAGTATACTCGTTTTTGCAAACAGCATAGAGCCATATCAGATTGCACAGAACATACCATCTGATCAGACTCTATGCTGTTTGCTATTCAGATATTGGAGCCAAAACACTGGGCTTAGGGTCAAAACGCGTGGTTGATGTCATTATTCAGTTGGGTGGTTGAGAAAAAAGGCTTACGTTATTATTGTCGAGCAAGAGTAGCTATCGTTTCGTAAAATATTGAAACAAAAACTAGTTTTTTTTTTTTTTTTTTTTAAAACTAGTTGCCCGTCGGGCAAGCAAGTAACAACAAGTACTTGCCCGTCGCCAACATTTACCTGCCCCGGGCAATCGGGCAGTGGTTAGTGTCGAGCCCTGATGTCATAAGAAATTGAATTGAACTGGACTTATGTTTAATGAGAGTCATCGCTAGTTTTCTATTACCTCCCTTGGCAGATCAAATCCAATTTATCCTGAGATGTAAATAGGTCCTTTTAGTTGGAATCCTTTGTTTTTACTGTTGATCCCTAACCAGATGTTGTGGTAGGATAATTGTGATTTAATCGCAATCATGTTAATTAATTGATTACAAATTTTTACGGTCAAGTACATGTATCTTTTGGATATACTGTAGAATATTTGTCGAGATTTAATAATTTAATGCTAAGATGAGGAAACGGATGATCATTGATAGCATGTGGTGCAAAGGATGCGGCGATAAAAACAGAGTAAAACACTTGAAAGTAGAGATATTGCAGTTTTAGCATGTACACTTCAGTTGCGAAAGACCTGGAGTTTGAGCCCCGCTGGAGCCGTTACGATTGTGCCCTTATGCAAGGCATTTAAATTCCACATTACCTCTTCTCTCTCCCTCATGGCGATGGATTCCAGAGTGATTAATATAAGTTGTAAGAATTTGTTTCACGATCGAGCTTAGAATAAATTTGTATGTTACTAATGAATCTACGTTTAAGGAGTATTCAGGGCCAGTAACTCTCTGATGTCTCACATTATTATGAATTTGTGGATACATAAACACGGCCGTAAAGGCGTAAGCAAATCTGAAGACTACGAAATTGGCTTTGTGAATACACCCAACTCTTTTTCTAATAATTTGCAAGCTTTGAAAAGTTATAATATTATTATTGAAACATTCTAAGAATTGTTTCTAACTGTCCAGTACATTTTGCACATGATTAGAGAGTGCAGAAAAGGCATCAGTTCTTGTATTGTTGGCACTCTGTCAGACTATTGCAGAATTAACTCTTTGCATGCTGGGTAAAAAACTGGCTTATAAATAGTTCATTTATTTGTAGCAGACAAGAATTTCATAAAAAAAATATTCTGGAAATTCATTAGAACTGTGTTGTTACGATATTATTCTAATGTATTCGATAACAAATTTGACTGTTATTTTCACCGCTAGCTTGCAAAGAGTTGATGGTAGTAAATTCTGGATATAAGATTGTCTTATCCGCCACCATTGTACACGTTGAGGGTGTAGAATTGGCGTTACATGTATGTGTCCATTAGTCCGTCATCTTTGCAATGTATGTCTGTCTGTCAACAGAATGTGTGTTGGCGACTAACCTACTGTAGACGTTTACACATCGATGAAAACAATTCAAGAATAGAATTTTATTGCTCTTTGAAATTGTTATATATATATATATATACATATGTAGACTGTACTACAAGGAGTGGTGATGGTCGATGACTTCAAATCACTTGCTCCTCACGCGCTTATGTGCGAATCCCACTGGGGAGGTCGATTTCTTTCATGTGATGAAGCTATCCAGGTTGCATGCGTATATTCGGTGGTTTTATCCGGGTTCCGGTCCGCGTCTGAAATACTGCTCGGACCATTAATAGCTGGAGAGTCGGCATAGGACTTGAACTGTTGGTGCGACCGTAAACCGCACAAACCAAACGACGAACGAATGTACTACTCGCCGATATGTTAGTCGTGCACCAGACTCATCGCCGAGACATTTTGTGTAGGAAGTAAGTGCAGGTAAGTTTCGTAATAATCTGATGGAGTTATTGCCCTTTGTTGTTAACTGAAAATCAAGAGCCGCTTCAATCGACTTATTCCGGAATTATGATGCCCAAATGAAAATGTTTATTGGGGGTGGGGTGGTGGGCACCGAGGCTGAGTGGTTATTGGTGCTTGGGGGTGGGGGGCACCGAGGCTGAGTGGTTATGGTCAGTGATTTCAAATCACTTGCCCCTCACCCTTGTAGGTTCGAATCCCAGTGAGTGTATCAAATTCTTTCATGTGAGGAAGCTATCCAGCTGGTTTGCTGACGGCCGGTGGTTCTACCTGGGTGCCCGTCCGTGCCTGAAATACTGCTCGGAAGGGCATCCGGGTCCCAATAATAACTGGAGAGTCGCCATGACCTAAACTGTTTGTGCGACGTTAAAGCAGTTAATTTGTCCAAAGTCCAAATGAAATTAGTTCTTGTGACATACATCTCTCGTACATGTACATACATGTATGTTGCCCATGCAGGGTTCCCTCTGTCTGAATGTTTGTCTGCGCCACTTCTGTCGCCAATTTAGAACTGAGCCAATTTAAAAAACATTGGAGCCATTTAAGAGCCATTTAAGAGCCATATAGTTCACAAATAAATATTTGAAGCCATGTATGTAACAAAACACGTGCCCCCCCCCCCAAAAAAAAGACAAAAAGTTGCACCAAATATTTTCGCCAATTCACAAAATTTAGCGCCAATATGTTTTTTTGTCGCCATTGGCGACCCACAGCGGGAGCCCTGCCCATGTATACTTGTTTTGTATGGTAGTATTTAGCAATGTAAGATTATCTATCTTACTTGTTCACGTGTTGTTCACTTGTTGATCACTTGTTATGTTATTTTGTTGAGTTGTGTATCACCAATAAAGAGATTGTTCTATTCTGTTCAATATTTATCATAAGTCTTATATACGTTTGTTTGCAGGAATATACTGACCTCCCTAACCTAGAGGTCTAGCTTTATGGTACACTGACCTCCCTAACCTAGAGGTCTAGCTTTATGGTACACTGACCTTCCTAACCTAGAGGTCTAGCTTTATGGTACACTGACCTCGCCTATCCTAGAGGTCTAGCTTTATGGTACACTGACCTTTCTATCCTGGAGGTCTAGCTTTATGGTACACTGACCTCGCCTATCCTAGAGGTCTAGCTTTATGGTACACTGACCTCCCTAACCTGGAGGTCTAGCTTTGTGGTACACTGACCTTTCTATCCTGGAGGTCTAGCTTTATGGTACACTGACCTCGCCTATCCTAGAGGTCTAGCTTTGTGGTACACTGACCTCCCCTATCCTGGAGGTCTAGCTTTATGGTACACTGACCTCCCTATCCTGGAGGTCTAGCTATAGGGTACACTAACCTCCCTTATCCTGGAGGTCTAGCTTTGTGGTACACTGACCTCCCCTATCCTGGAGGTCTAGCTTTGTGGTACACTGACCTCC
>CM026396.1:795854-928537 GCA_014843695.1 Archivesica marissinica
TCATCTAGCTACCACCGTGCCATCTCTCCCTGCAACCTATCATCTACCTACCACTGTGCCATCTCTGCCTGCAACCTATATCATCTACCTACCACTGTGCCATCTCTCCCTGCAACCTATCTCATCTAGCTCCCACCGTGCCATCTCTCCCTGCAACTTATCTCATCTAGCTACCACCATGCCATCTCTCCCTGCAACCTATCATCTAGCTATCACCGTGCCATCTCTCCCTGCAACCTATCATCTAGCTACCACTGTGCCATCTCTGCCTGCAACCTATCTCATCTACCTACCACCGTGCCATCTCTCCCTGCAACCTACTCATCTACCTACCACCGTGCCATCTCTCCCTGCAACCTATCTCATCTACCTACCACCGTGCCATCTCTCCCTGCAACCTATATCATCTACCTACCACCGTGCCATCTCTCCCTGCAACCTATCTCATCTAGCTACCACTGTGCCATCTCTCCCTGCAACCTATATCATCTAGCTACCACCGTGCTATCTCTGCCTGCAACCTATCATCTAGCTACCACCATGCCATCTCACATATCTCCCAAGCTACGCATCGTAACATTGTAATCACTTATCACTCGACCCCCGTAGCTTTTAATTTTTTTTATTTGATGATAGTGTAAGATGCAAAAAATGCCCCAATTCCAGAAGTATCCCGGGTTCCTTTAACCCATTCAACCCCAAGTAACTGACATGGACTGGTCCATGATATTCTTAGACCAATAAATGAATAAGAAAATTACATTCGGACCAGTTCATTTATCAAGATGGGTAATTTTGTCTAAAATTAATAAGTATTACTGGCAAAAAAGTGCAGATCCTGATGAGACGGCTCGTCACGAGCCGGCTCATCTGGATCTACACTTTTTCATAAGCCTATTTAGAGGCCTGTGTGGTTGAAAGGGTTAAATGTGTAGTGTAGAGCACTGATACAATAGAGCTCGGTTTATCGTCCTATACAACATTGGAGCTGGGTTTATTGTCCCATGCAACATTGGAGCTTGATTTATCTTCCCATACAACATTGGAGCTTGATTTATCTTCCCATACAACATTGGAGCTGGGTTTATTGCAACAACACTCCCATGCAACATTGGAGCTTGGTTTATTGTCCCATGCAACATTGGAGCTGGGTTATTGTCCCATGCAACATTGGAGCTAGGTTTATTGTCCCATGCAACATTGGAGCTGGGTTTATCTTCCCATGCAACATTGGAGATGGGTTTACCCACAACAAAATTGTCCATGCAACATTGGAGCTGGGTTTATCTTCCCATGCAACATTGGAGCTGGGTTTATCTTCCCATGCAACATTGGAGCTGGGTTTATCTTCCCATGCAACATGGAGCTTGGTTTATCCCATGCAACATTGGAGCTTGGTTTATTGTCCATGCAACATTGGAGCTTGGTTTATTGTCCCATGCAACATTGGAGATTGGTTTATTGTCCCATGCAACATGGAGCTTGGTTTATCTTCCCATGCAACATTGGAGCGGTTTATTGTCCATGCAACATTGGAGCTTGTTTATTGTCCCATGCAACATTGGAGCTTGGTTATTGTCCCATGCAACATGGAGCTTGGTTTATCTTCCCATGCAACATTAGAGACTGGTTTATCTCCCATGCAACAATCGGAGCTTGGTTTATCTTCCCATGCAACATTGGAGCTTGGTTTATTGTCCCATGCAACATTGGAGCTGGGTTATTTTCCCATGCAACATTGAGCAGGGTTTATTGTCCCAGCAACATTGGAGTTGGTTTATTGTCCCATGCAACATTGGAGATTGTTTATTGTCCCATGCAACATACAACAACCCCACAACAACAACACCACAACAACCCCACAACAACCCACAACACACACCCACAACAACCACCCACAACAACACCACAACAACACCCACAACAACACCCCACAACAACACCACACAACAACACCCACAACAACACACCCCAACAACACCCCACAACATGGAGCTGGGTTTATTGTCCCATGCAACATTGGAGCTGGGTTTCATTGTCCCATGCAACATTGGAGCTGACCCACACCACGGTTTATTGTCCCATGCAACATTGGAGCTGGGTTTATCTTCCCATGCAACATTGGAGCTTGGTTTATTGTCCCATGCAACATTGGAGATACCCACCACAACAACACCCACAACAACAAGGGTTTATTGTCCCATGCAACATTGAGCTTGGTTATTGTCCCATGCAACATTGGAGCTGGGTTTATTGTCCCATGCAACATGGAGCTGGTTTATTGTCCCATGCAACATACACCCACAACATGGAGCTGGGTTTATTGTCCCATGCAACATTGGAGCTGGGTTTATTGTCCCATGCAACATTGGAGCTTGGTTTATTGTCCCAGCAACATTGGAGCTGGTTTATCTTCCCATGCAACATTGGAGATTGGTTTATTGTCCCATGCAACATTGGAGCTTGGTTTATTGTCCCATGCAACATTGGAGCTTGGTTTATTGTCCCATGCAACATTGGAGCTTGGTTTATTGTCCATGCAACATTGGAGCTGGGTTTATCTTCCCATGCAACATTGGAGCTTGGTTTACCCAAACAACACCCAACACCCCACAACAACACCCACAACAACTCTTCCTATGCAACATTGGAGATTGATTTATTGTCCCATGCAACATTGGAGCTGGGTTATTGTCCCATGCAACATTGGAGCTGGGTTTATTGTCCCATGCAACATTGGAGCTGGGTTTATTGTCCCATGCAACATTGGAGATCCCACAACAAGGGTTTATTGTCCCATGCAACATTGGAGCTGGGTTTATTGTCCCATGCAACATTGGAGCTTGGTTTATCTTCCCATGCAACATTGGAGCTGGGTTATTGTCCCATGCAACATTGGAGCTTGGTTTATCTTCCCATGCAACATTGGAGATTGGTTTATTGTCCCATGCAACATTGGAGATTGGTTATTGTCCCATGCAAATTGGAGATGGGTTTATTGTCCCATGCAACATGGAGCTTGGTTAATTGTCCCATGCAACATTGGAGCTTGGTTTATTGTCCCATGCAACATTGGAGCTGGGTTTATTGTCCCATGCAACATTGGAGATTGTTTATCTTCCCATGCAACATTGGAGATTGGTTTATTGTCCCATGCAACATTGGAGCTGGTTCATCTTCCCATGCAACATTGGAGCTTGGTTTATCTTCCCATGCAACATTGGAGCTTGGTTTATTTTCCCATGCAACATTGAGCTGGGTTTATTGTCCCATGCAACATTGGAGCTTGGTTACCCACAACAATCTCCCATGCAACATTGGAGCTGGGTTTATTGCCCATGCAACATTGGAGCTGGTTTATCTTCCCAGCAACATTGGAGCTGGTTTATTGTCCCATGCAACATGGAGCTTGGTTTATCTACCATGCAACATTGGAGCTTGGTTTATCTTCCTATGCAACATTGGAGCTGGGTTTATCTTCCTATGCAACATTGGAGATGGGTTTATTGTCCCATGCAACATTGGAGCTGGGTTTATCTTCCCATGCAACATTGGAGCTGGGTTTATCGTCCCATGCAACATTGGAGCTTTGTTTATTGTCCCATGCAACATTGGAGCTTGGTTTATTGTCCCATGCAACATGGAGCTTGGTTTATGTCCCATGCAACATTGGAGCTTGGTTTATTGTCCCATGCAACATCGGAGCTGGGTTTATTGTCCCATGCAACATTGGAGCTGGTTTATTGTCCCATGCAACATTGGAGCTACCCACAACAACTGGGTTTATTGTCCCATGCAAAATTGGAGCTTGGTTTATTGTCCCATGCAACATCGGAGCTGGGTTCATCTTCCCATGCAACATTGGAGCTTGGTTCATTGTCCCATGCAACATTGGAGATTGGTTTATCTTCCCATGCAACATTGGAGCTTGGTTTATTGTCCCATGCAACATTGGAGATTGGTTTATCTTCCCATGCAACATGGAGCTGGGTTTACCCACAACAACTTTATCTTCCCAGCAACATTGGAGCTGGGTTTATTGTCCCAGCAACATTGGAGCATGGTTTATTGTCCCATGCAACATTGAGCTGGGTTTATTGTCCCATGCAACATTGAGCGGGTTATTGTCCCATGCAACATTGGAGCTGGGTTTATTGTCCCATGCAACATTGGAGCTGGGTTTATTGTCCCATGCAACATTGGAGCTGGGTTTATTGTCCCATGCAACATGGAGCTGGTTTATTGTCCCATGCAACATTGGAGCTGGTTTATCTTCCCATGCAACATTGAGCTTGGTTTATCTTCCTATGCAACATTGGAGCTTGGTTTATCTTCCATGCAACATTGGAGCTTGTTTATTGTCCCATGCAACATGGAGCTGGGTTTATCTTCCCATGCAACATTGGAGCTGGGTTTATCGTCCCATGCAACATGGAGCTTGGTTTATTGTCCCATGCAACATGGAGCTTGGTTTATTGTCCCATGCAACATTGGAGCTGGTTTATGTCCCATGCAACATTGAAGCTTGGTTTATTGTCCCATGCAACATTGGAGCTGGTTTATTGTCCCATGCAACATTGGAGCTTGGTTTATGTCCCATGCAACATTGGAGCTGGTTTATCTTCCCATGCAACATTGGACTTGGTTTAACTTCCCATGCAACATTGGAGCTTGGTTTATTTCCACGCAACATTGGAGCTTGGTTTATTCTCCCATGCAACATTGGAGCTGGTTTATCTTCCCATGCAACATTGGAGCTTGGTTATCTTCCCATGCAACATTGAGATTGGTTTATTTTCCCATGCAACATTGGAGCTGGGTTATTGTCCCATGCAACATTGGAGCTGGGTTATTGTCCCATGCAACATTGGAGCTTGGTTTATTGTCCCATGCAACATTGGAGCTGGGTTTATTGTCCCATGCAACATTGGAGCTTTGTTTATTGTCCCATGCAACATTGGAGCTTGGTTTATTGTCCCATGCAACATTGGAGCTTGGTTTATTGTCCCATGCAACATTGGAGCTTGGTTTATTGTCCCATGCAACATCGGAGCTGGGTTCATTTTCCCATGCAACATTGGAGCTGGGTTCATTGTCCCATGCAACATTGGAGCTGGGTTTATTGTCCCATGCAACATTGGAGCTGGGTTTATTGTCCCATGCAACATCGGAGCTGGGTTCATTGTCCCATGCAATTGGAGCTGGGTTTATTGTCCCATGCAACATTGGAGCTGGGTTTTATTGTCCCATGCAACATTGGAGCTGGGTTTATCTTCCCATGCAACATTGGAGCTGGGTTTATCTTCCCATGCAACATTGGAGCTTGGTTTATTGTCCCATGCAACATTGGAGCTTGGTTTATTGTCCCGTGCAACATTGGAGCTGGGTTTATTGTCCCATGCAACATTGGAGCTTGGTTTATTGTCCCATGCAACATTGGATTGGTTATCTTCCCATGCAACATGGAGCTTGGTTTTTGTCCCATGCAACATTAGAGATTGTTTATCTTCCTATGCAACATTGGAGATTGGTTTATCTTCCTATGCAACATTAGAGATTGGTTTATTGTCCCATGCAACATGGGTTTATTGTCCCATGCAACATTGGAGCTTGGTTTATCGTCCTATGCAACATTGGAGCTTGGTTTATTGTCCCATGCAACATTGGAGCTTGGTTTATTGTCCCATGCAACATTGGAGCTGGGTTTATTGTCCTATGCAACATTGGAGCTGGGTTTATTGATGCAACATTGGTTTATTGTCCCATGCAACATTGGAGCTTGGTTTATTGTCCCATGCAACATTGGAGATGGGTTTATTGTCCCATGCAACATTGGAGCTTGGTTTATCTTCCCATGCAACATTGGTTTATTGTCCCATGCAACTTGGTTTATCTTTGGTTTATCTTCCCATGCAACATTGGAGCTGGGTTTATTGTCCCATGCAACATTGGAGCTGGGTTTATTGTCCCATGCAACATGCAACATTGGAGCTTGGTTTATCTTCCTATGCAACATTGGATGCTGGTTTATCTTCCTATGCAACATTGGAGCTGGGTTTATTGTCCCATGCAACATTGGAGCTGGGTTTATTGTCCCATGCAACATCGGAGCTTGGTTTATCTTCCTATGCAACATTGGAGCTTGGTTTATCTTCCTATGCAACATTGGAGCTGGGTTTATTGTCCCATGCAACATTGGAGCTGGGTTTATTGTCCCATGCAACATTGGAGCTGGGTTTATTGTCCCATGCAACATTGGAGCTGGGTTTATTGTCCCATGCAACATTGGAGCTTGGTTTATTGTCCCATGCAACATCGGAGCTGGGTTTATTGTCCCATGCAACATTGGAGCTGGGTTTATTGTCCCATGCAACATTGGAGCTGGGTTTATTGTCCCATGCAACATTGGAGCTGGGTTTATTGTCCCATGCAACATTGGAGCTGGGTTTATTGTCCCATGTAACATTGGAGCTGGGTTTATTGTCCCATGCAACATTGGAGCTGGGTTTATCTTCCCATGCAACATTGGAGCTTGGTTTATCTTCCTATGCAACATTAGAGATTGGTTTATTGTCCCATGCAACATTGGAGATTGGTTTATTGTCCCATGCAACATTGGAGCTTGGTTTATTGTCCCATGCAACATTGGAGATTGGTTTATTGTCCCATGCAACATTGGAGCTTGTTTATTGTCCCATGCAACATTGGAGCTTGGTTTATTGTCCCATGCAACATTGGAGCTTGGTTTATCTTCCCATGCAACATTGGAGCTGGGTTTATTGTCCCATGCAACATTGGAGCTTGGTTTATCTTCCTATGCAACATTGGAGCTTGGTTTATCTTCCTATGCAACATTAGAGATTGGTTTATTGTCCCATGCAACATTGGAGCTGGGTTTATTGTCCCATGCAACATTGGAGCTTGGTTTATCTTCCTATGCAACATTGGAGCTTGGTTTATTGTCCCATGCAACATTGGAGCTTGGTTTATTGTCCCATGCAACATTGGAGCTGGGTTATCTTCCCATGCAACATTGGAGCTGGGTTTATCTTCCCATGCAACATTGGAGCTGGGTTTATCTTCCCATGCAACATTGGAGCTGGGTTTATCTTCCCATGCAACATTGGAGCTGGGTTTATCTTCCCATGTAACATTGGAGCTTGGTTTATTGTCCCATGCAACATTGGAGCTGGTTTATTGTCCCATGCAACATTGGAGCTGGGTTTATTGTCCCATGCAACATTGGAGCTGGGTTTATCTTCCCATGCAACATTGGAGCTTGTTTATTGTCCCATGCAACATTGGAGCTTGGTTTATTGTCCCATGCAACATTGGAGCTGGGTTTATTGTCTCGTGCAACATTGGAGCTGGGTTCATTGTCCCATGCAACATTGGAGCTGGGTTTATTGTCCCATGCAACATTGGAGCTGGGTTTATTGTCCCATGCAACATTGGAGCTTGGTTTATCTTCCCATGCAACATTGGAGCTTGGTTTATTGTCCCATGCAACATTGGAGCTGGGTTTATCTTCCCATGCAACATTGTAGCTTGGTTTATTGTCCCATGCAACATTGGAGCTTGGTTTATTGTCCCATGCAACATCGGAGCTGGGTTTATTGTCCCATGCAACATCGGAGCTTGGTTTATTGTCCCATGCAACATTGGAGCTGGGTTTATTGTCCCATGCAACATTGGAGCTGGGTTTATTGTCCTATGCAACATTGGAGCTTGGTTTATTGTCCCATGCAACATTGGAGCTTGGTTTATTGTCCCATGCAACATTGGAGCTTGGTTTATTGTCCCATGCAACATTGGAGCTTGGTTTATTGTCCCATGCAACATTGGAGCTGGGTTTATTGTCCCATGCAACATTGGAGCTTGGTTTATCTTCCTATGCAACATTGGAGATTGGTTTATTGTCCCATGCAACATTGGAGCTGGGTTTATTGTCCCATGCAACATTGGAGCTTGGTTTATCTTCCTATGCAACATTAGAGATTGGTTTATTGTTCCATGCAACATTGGAGCTTGGTTTATTGTCCCATGCAACATTGGAGCTGGGTTTATTGTCCCGTGCAACATTGGAGCTGGGTTTATTGTCCCATGCAACATTGGAGCTGGGTTTATTGTCCCATGCAACATTGGAGCTGGGTTTATTGTCCCATGCAACATTGGAGCTGGGTTTATTGTCCCATGCAACATTGGAGCTGAGTTTATTGTCCCATGCAACATTGGAGCTGGGTTTATTGTCCCATGCAACATTGGAGCTTGATTTATCTTCCCATACAACATTGGAGCTGGGTTTATTGTCCCATGCAACATTGGAGCTTGGTTTATTGTCCCATGCAACATTGGAGCTGGGTTTATTGTCCCATGCAACATTGGAGCTAGGTTTATTGTCCCATGCAACATTGGAGCTGGGTTTATTGTCCCATGCAACATTGGAGCTGGGTTTATTGTCCCATGCAACATTGGAGCTGGGTTTATTGTCCCATGCAACATTGGAGCTGGGTTTATTGTCCCATGCAACATTGGAGCTTGGTTTATCGTCCCATGCAACATTGGAGCTTGGTTTATCTTCCTATGCAACATTGGAGCTGGGTTTATCTTCCTATGCAACATTGGAGCTGGGTTTATTGTCCCATGCAACATTGGAGCTGGGTTTATCTTCCCATGCAACATTGGAGCTGGGTTTATCGTCCCATGCAACATTGGAGCTTGGTTTATTGTCCCATGCAACATTGGAGCTTGGTTTATTGTCCCATGCAACATTGGAGCTTGGTTTATTGTCCTATGCAACATTGGAGCTTGGTTTATTGTCCCATGCAACATTGGAGCTGGGTTATTGTCCCATGCAACATTGGAGCTTGGTTTATTGTCCCATGCAACATTGGAGCTGGGTTTATTGTCCCATGCAACATTGGAGCTGGGTTTATTGTCCCATGCAAAATTGGAGCTTGTTTATTGTCCCATGCAACATCGGAGCTGGGTTCATTGTCCCATGCAACATTGGAGCTGGGTTCATTGTCCCATGCAACATTGGAGCTGGGTTTATTGTCCCATGCAACATGGAGCTGGTTTATTGTCCCATGCAACATTGGAGCTTGGTTATCTTCCCATGCAACATTGAGCTGGTTTATTGTCCCATGCAACATTGGAGCTTGTTTATCTTCCCATGCAACATTGGAGCTGGGTTTATTGTCCCATGCAACATTGGAGCTTGTTTATCTTCCCATGCAACATTGGAGCTGGGTTTATTGTCCCATGCAACATTGGAGCTGGGTTTATTGTCCCATGCAACATTGGAGCTGGGTTTATTGTCCCATGCAACATTGGAGCTGGGTTTATTGTCCCATGCAACATTGGAGCTGGGTTTATTGTCCCATGCAACATTGGAGCTGGGTTTATTGTCCCATGCAACATTGGAGCTTGGTTTATCTTCCCATGCAACATTGGAGCTTGGTTTATCTTCCTATGCAACATTGGAGCTGGGTTTATCTTCCTATGCAACATTGGAGCTGGGTTTATTGTCCCATGCAACATTGGAGCTGGGTTTATCTTCCCATGCAACATTGGAGCTGGTTTATCGTCCCATGCAACATTGGAGCTTGTTTATTGTCCCATGCACATTGGAGCTTGGTTTATTGTCCCATGCAACATTGGAGCTTGGTTTATTGTCCTATGCAACATTGGAGCTTGGTTTATTGTCCCATGCAACATTGGAGCTTGGTTTATTGTCCCATGCAACATTGGAGCTTGGTTTATTGTCCCATGCAACATTGGAGCTTGGTTTATTGTCCCATGCAACATTGGAGCTTGGTTTATCTTCCCATGCAACATTGGAGCTTGGTTTATTGTCCTATGCAACATTGGAGCTTGGTTTATTGTCCCATGCAACATTGGAGCTTGTTTATCTTCCCATGCAACATTGGAGCTTGGTTTATCTTCCCATGCAACATTGGAGATTGGTTTATTGTCCCATGCAACATTGGAGCTGGGTTTATTGTCCCATGCAACATTGGAGCTTGATTTATCTTCCCATACAACATTGGAGCTTGATTTATCTTCCCATACAACATTGGAGCTGGGTTTATTGTCCCATGCAACATTGGAGCTTGTTTATTGTCCCATGCAACATTGGAGCTGGGTTTATTGTCCCATGCAACATTGGAGCTGGGTTTATTGTCCCATGCAACATTGGAGCTTGGTTTATTGTCCCATGCAACATCGGAGCTGGGTTCATTTTCCCATGCAACATTGGAGCTGGGTTCATTGTCCCATGCAACATTGGAGCTTGGTTTATCTTCCCATGCAACATTGGAGCTTGGTTTATCTTCCCATGCAACATCGGAGCTGGGTTCATTGTCCCATGCAACATTGGAGCTGGGTTTATTGTCCCATGCAACATTGGAGCTGGGTTTATTGTCCCATGCAACATTGGAGCTGGGTTTATCTTCCCATGCAACATCGGAGCTGGGTTTATCTTCCCATGCAACATTGGAGCTTGGTTTATTGTCCCATGCAACATTGGAGCTTGGTTTATTGTCCCATGCAACATTGGAGCTGGGTTTATTGTCCCATGCAACATTGGAGCTTGGTTTATTGTCCCATGCAACATTGGAGCTGGGTTTATCTTCCCATGCAACATTGGAGCTTGGTTTATTGTCCCATGCAACATTAGAGATTGGTTTATCTTCCCATGCAACATTGGAGCTTGGTTTATCTTCCTATGCAACATTAGAGATTGGTTTATTGTCCCATGCAACATTGGAGATTGGTTTATTGTCCCATGCAACATTGGAGCTTGGTTTATCGTCCTATGCAACATTGGAGCTTGGTTTATTGTCCCATGCAACATTGGAGCTTGGTTTATTGTCCCATGCAACATTGGAGCTGGGTTTATTGTCCCATGCAACATTGGAGCTGGGTTTATTGTCCCATGCAACATTGGAGCTGGGTTTATTGTCCCATGCAACATTGGAGCTGGGTTTATCTTCCCATGCAACATTGGAGCTGGGTTTATTGTCCCATGCAACATTGGAGCTGGGTTTATTGTCCCATGCAACATTGGAGATGGTTTATTGTCCCATGCAACATTGGAGCTTGGTTTATCTTCCCATGCAACATTGGAGCTTGTTTATCTTCCTATGCAACATTGGAGCTGGGTTTATTGTCCCATGCAACATTGGAGCTGGGTTTATTGTCCCATGCAACATCGGAGCTTGGTTTATCTTCCTATGCAACATTGGAGCTGGGTTTATCTTCCTATGCAACATTGGAGCTGGGTTTATTGTCCCATGCAACATTGGAGCTGGGTTTATTGTCCCATGCAACATCGGAGCTTGGTTTATCTTCCTATGCAACATTGGAGCTTGGTTTATCTTCCTATGCAACATTGGAGCTGGGTTTATTGTCCCATGCAACATTGGAGCTGGGTTTATTGTCCCATGCAACATTGGAGCTGGGTTTATTGTCCCATGCAACATTGGAGCTGGGTTTATTGTCCCATGCAACATTGGAGCTTGGTTTATTGTCCCATGCAACATCGGAGCTGGGTTTATTGTCCCATGCAACATTGGAGCTGGGTTTATTGTCCCATGCAACATTGGAGCTGGGTTTATTGTCCCATGCAACATTGGAGCTGGGTTTATTGTCCCATGCAACATTGGAGCTGGGTTTATTGTCCCATGTAACATTGGAGCTGGGTTTATTGTCCCATGCAACATTGGAGCTGGGTTTATCTTCCCATGCAACATTGGAGCTTGGTTTATCTTCCTATGCAACATTAGAGATTGGTTTATTGTCCCATGCAACATTGGAGATTGGTTTATTGTCCCATGCAACATTGGAGCTTGGTTTATTGTCCCATGCAACATTGGAGATTGGTTTATTGTCCCATGCAACATTGGAGCTTGGTTTATTGTCCCATGCAACATTGGAGCTTGGTTTATTGTCCCATGCAACATGGAGCTTGGTTTATCTTCCCATGCAACATTGGAGCTGGGTTTATTGTCCCATGCAACATTAGAGATTGGTTTATCTTCCTATGCAACATTGGAGCTTGGTTTATCTTCCTATGCAACATTAGAGATTGGTTTATTGTCCCATGCAACATTGGAGCTGGGTTTATTGTCCCATGCAACATTGGAGCTTGGTTTATCTTCCTATGCAACATTGGAGCTTGGTTTATTGTCCCATGCAACATTGGAGCTTGGTTTATTGTCCCATGCAACATTGGAGCTGGGTTTATCTTCCCATGCAACATTGGAGCTGGGTTTATCTTCCCATGCAACATTGGAGCTGGGTTTATCTTCCCATGCAACATTGGAGCTGGGTTTATCTTCCCATGCAACATTGGAGCTGGGTTTATCTTCCCATGTAACATTGGAGCTTGGTTTATTGTCCCATGCAACATTGGAGCTGGGTTATTGTCCCATGCAACATTGGAGCTGGGTTTATTGTCCCATGCAACATTGGAGCTGGTTTATCTTCCCATGCAACATTGGAGCTTGGTTTATTGTCCCATGCAACATTGGAGCTTGGTTTATTGTCCCATGCAACATTGGAGCTGGGTTTATTGTCTCGTGCAACATTGGAGCTGGGTTCATTGTCCCATGCAACATTGGAGCTGGGTTTATTGTCCCATGCAACATTGGAGCTGGGTTATTGTCCCATGCAACATTGGAGCTTGGTTTATCTTCCCATGCAACATTGGAGCTTGGTTATTGTCCCATGCAACATTGGAGCTGGGTTTATCTTCCCATGCAACATTGTAGCTTGGTTTATTGTCCCATGCAACATTGGAGCTTGGTTTATTGTCCCATGCAACATCGGAGCTGGGTTTATTGTCCCATGCAACATCGGAGCTTGGTTTATTGTCCCATGCAACATTGGAGCTGGGTTTATTGTCCCATGCAACATTGGAGCTGGGTTTATTGTCCCATGCAACATTGGAGATGGGTTTATTGTCCCATGCAACATTGGAGCTTGGTTTATTGTCCCATGCAACATTGGAGCTTGGTTTATTGTCCCATGCAACATTGGAGCTTGGTTTATTGTCCCATGCAACATTGGAGCTGGGTTTATTGTCCCATGCAACATTGGAGCTTGTTTCACCATATGCAACATTGGAAGGTTCATTGTCACATGCAACATTGGAGCTGGGTTTATTGTACCATGCAACATTGGAGCTTGGTTTACTTCCCATGCAACATTAGAGACTGGTTTATTGTCCCATGCAACATTGGAGCATGGTTTATTGTCCCATGCAACATTGGAGCTTGGTTTATTGTCCCATGCAACATTGGAGCTTGGTTTATTGTCCCATGCAACATTGGAGCTGGGTTTATTGTCCCATGCAACATTGGAGCTGGGTTTATTGTCCCATGCAACATTGGAGCTGGGTTTATTGTCCCATGCAACATTGGAGCTGGGTTTATTGTCCCATGCAACATTGGAGCTGGTTTATTGTCCCATGCAACATTGGAGCTGGGTTTATTGTCCCATGCAACATTGGAGCTTGGTTTATCTTCCTATGCAACATGGAGATTGGTTTATTGTCCCATGCAACATTGGAGCTGGGTTTATTGTCCCATGCAACATTGGAGCTGGGTTTATTGTCCCATGCAACATTGGAGCTGGGTTTATTGTCCCATGCAACATTGGAGCTGGGTTTATTGTCCCATGCAACATTGGAGCTGGGTTTATTGTCCCATGCAACATTGGAGCTGGGTTTATCTTCCCATGCAACATTGGAGATGGTTTATTGTCCCATGCAACATTGGAGCTTGGTTTATTGTCCCGTGCAACATTGGAGCTGGGTTTATTGTCCCATGCAACATTGGAGCTGGGTTTATTGTCTCGTGCAACATTGGAGCTTGGTTTATCTTCCTATGCAACATTGGAGATTGGTTTATTGTCCCATGCAACATTGGAGCTGGGTTTATCTTCCTATGCAACATTGGAGCTTGGTTTATCTTCCTATGCAACATTGGAGATTGGTTTATTGTCCCATGCAACATTGGAGCTTGGTTTATCTTCCTATGCAACATTGGAGATTGGTTTATTGTCCCATGCAACATTGGAGCTTGGTTTATTGTCCCGTGCAAAACTACAAAAATGCTAGTAAATTGATGTCGATTTTGATATCACACGTTAAACCATGATTTATTGCAGATTCTCCATCTGAAGAAAATGAATACATAAATGTCTTTATTTTATGCTAATTGATGAAATACAGTGTTCTATCAGTGAGATATAATCCATATCACCACTGCATATCTCTCACTGTATTTTGCTGGACTACTTTTTTTATTATCTCCCTTCCCAATACACTATTCTTGCACTATTACTCTCCCTTTAAATGCTTAGACAACTTGTTATTTAATTTGCACCGTTTACCTGGCTTCAATGACACTAACTATTGTTATGAAACAAATCAAAAGCGAAATACAACTGACAATGTCTCGAAGTTTGTCACTGCAAATTGTAACAATAAATCCAATAAATGTTTTCATGTATTTTTCCTCGATTCAACTTTAAATTCAAGATGGCGGCATATTTGTGTATTGACTCACGACAATATATTCATCAGTGCAAAAACACGGCGGCCAGCTATTTTAATTACTTCATTTTGTGTTTGTTTTTCACCAATTAGCATAAAATAAAAAGAAAATTTGTTTGTTTTCAGTGAATATGGAATATATCTCACCTTGAAGTGAGAAAATTTTCAAATATTTGAAATGTTCTCACTTCTCAGTGAGATATATTCCATATTCACTCAAAACCAACAAATATCCTCTATTTAATAGATTTAATGTGCAGTCAAACCTGCATTAGTGGTCACCTCTATTAACCAGCCAACCTGTATTAACCCATTCAACCCCAAGTAACTGACATGGACTGGTCCATGATATTTTCAGACCAATAAATTAATAAGAAAATTACCTTTGGACCAGTTCATTTATCAAAATGGGTAATTTTATCTAAAAATAGTAATAATTATTACTGGCAAAAAAGTGCAGATCCTGATGAGACGGCTCGTTACGAGCCGGCTCATCTGGATCTACACTTTTCATAAGCCTATTTAGAGGCCTGTGGGGTTGAAAGGGTTACGCAGCCAGTTTTCAGATTCCCAATATATCGTTTTATTATACATGTGCCCTGCCCTCTATTAAGCAGTCACCTGTGCTAAGCAGTGAATTTATGTGGTTACCTTGGCTGTCTGCTTAAGACATGTTTGATTGTAATTGATTTTCCGCGAAAATCAAAGTGGTTTTGATTAATCGACTGCCTGCTTTTGTAAACCCAATATGTAACCATACTGTTTTGTAAACCTAATATGAAACCATACTGTTTTGTAAACCCAATATGTAACCATACTGTTTTGTAGACCCAATATGTAACCATACTGTTTTGTAAACCCAATATGTAACCATACTGTTTTGTAAACCCAATATGTAACCATACTGTATTGTGTATATTTCAGGCAGATCAAACATGTTGCAGGTCTATAAGCACTCGTGTTTACTCTGCGGCAAGGTGTTTCCCTCCCAGGCTAAAGTGAACACACACATGCACACTCATACTGGAGACAGACCGTTTGGGTGCAGCGTATGTCAAAAAAGATTTACCCAGAAAGGACATATGAGGTCGCACATGTTAACGCATATGAAATAACATTGGAGATAGGCGACACGTTGAATACATACTTTGATTTGCCCTTGTGGGGCCTCTTTTTGTGTAATATCTTAATTGTACGGTTTTTTATTGTCACTACCACAGTTGCCCATACATACATTTGTACACACATAGCATGCATACATAGCATACCTACATGTGTACACACATAGCATACATACATGTGTACACACATAGCATACATACATACATTTGTACATACATAGCATACATACATTTGTACATACATAGCATACATACATTTGTACACACATAGCATACACACATGTGTACATACATAGCATACATACATTTGTACACACATAGCATACATACATTTGTACATACATACATTTGTACATACATAGCATACATACATGTGTACATACATAGCATACATACATGTGTACATACATAGCATACATGCATTTGTTCATACCTAGCATACATACATGTGTACATACATAGCATACATACATTTGTACATACATAGCATACATACATTTGTACACACATAGCATACATACATTTGTACACACATAGCATACATACATAGCATACATACATTTGTACATACATAGCATACATACATTTGTACACACATAGCATACATACATTTGTACATACATAGCATACATACATTTGTACACACATAGCATACATACATGTGTACATACATAGCATACATACATTTGTACATACATAGCATACATACATGTGTACATACATAGCATACACACATTTGTACACACATAGCATACATACATGTGTACATACATAGCATACATACATTTGTACATACATAGCATACATACATTTGTACATACATAGCATACATACATTTGTACATACATAGCATACATACATTTGTACACACATAGCATACATACATGTGTACATACATAGCATACATACATTTGTACACACATAGCATACATACATAGCATACATACATTTGTACATACATAGCATACACACATTTGTACACACATAGCATACATACATGTGTACACACATAGCATACATACATTTGTACATACCTAGCATACATACATTTGTACATACATAGCATACATACATTTGTACACACATAGCATACATACATTTGTACATACATAGCATACATACATGTGTACATACATAGCATACATACATGTGTACATACATTTGTACATACCTAGCATACATACATTTGTACATACATAGCATACATACATGTGTACACACATAGCATACATACATGTGTACATACATAGCATACATACATTTGTACATACATAGCATACATACATTTGTACATACATAGCATACATACATTTGTACATACCTAGCATACATACATTTGTACATACATAGCATACATACATGTGTACATACATAGCATACATACATTTGTACATACATAGCATACATACATTTGTACACACATAGCATACATACATGTGTACATACATAGCATACATACATTTGTACACACATAGCATACATACATAGCATACATAGCGTACATATATTTGTACATACATAGCATACATACATTTGTACATACATAGCATGCATACATTTGTACACACATAGCATACATACATGTGTACATACATAGTATACATACATTTGTACACACATAGCATACATACACGTGTACATACATAGCATACATAGCGTACATATATTTGTACATACATAGCATACATACATGTGTACATACATAGCATACATACATTTGTACATACATAGCATGCATACATTTGTACATACATAGCATACATACATAACATACATACATTTGTACATACATAGCATACATACATAGCATGCATACATTTGTACATACATAGCATACATACATTTGTACATACATAGCATGCATACATTTGTACATACATAGCATACTCACATTTGTACATACATAGCATACATACAGTTGTACATACATACATAGCATACATACATTTGTACATGCATAGCATTTATACATTTGTACATACATAGCATACACACATTTGTACATACATAGCATTGATACATTTGTACATACGTAGCATACATACATGTGTACATACATAGCATACATACATGTGTACATACATAGCATACATACATTTGTACATACATAGCATACATACATTTGTACATAGATAGCATACACACATGTGTACATACATAGCATACACACATGTGTACATACGTAGCATACATACATTTGTACATACGTAGCATACATACATTTGTACATAGATAGCATACACACATGTGTACATACATAGCATACACACATTTGTACATAGATAGCATACATACATTTGTACATACGTAGCATACATACAGTTGACATACATACATAGCATACATACATTTGTACATACATAGCATACATACATTTGTACATACATAGCATACATACATTTGTACATACATAGCATACATACATTTGACATACATAGCATACATACATTTGTACACACATAGCATACATAGCATACATACATGTGTACATACATAGCATACATACATGTGTACACACATAGCATTTATACATTTGTACACACATAGCATACATACATTTGTACATAGATAGCATACATACATGTGTACATACATAGCATACATACATTTGTACACACATAGCATACATACATGTGTACATACATAGCATACATACATGTGTACATACATAGCATACACACATTTGTACATAGATAGCATACACACATTTGTACATACATAGCATACATACATTTGTACATACATAGCATACATACATGTGTACATACATAGCATACATACATTTGTACATACATAGCATACATACATTTGTACACACATAGCATACATACATAGCATACATAGCGTACATATATTTGTACACACATAGCATACATACATGTGTACATACATAGCATACATACATTTGTACACACATAGCATACATACATGTGTACATACATAGCGTACATATATTTGTACATACATAGCATACATACATTTGTACATACATAGCATGCATACATTTGTACACACATAGCATACATACATGTGTACATACATAGTATACATACATTTGTACACACATAGCATACATACATTTGTACATACATAGCATACATACATTTGTACATACATAGCATACATACACGTGTACATACATAGCATACATAGCGTACATATATTTGTACATACATAGCATACATACATGTGTACATACATAGCATACATACATTTGTACATACATAGCATACATACATAGCATACATACATTTGTATATACATAGCATACATACATAGCATGCATACATTTGTACATACATAGCATACATACATTTGTACATACATAGCATACATACATGTGTACATACCTAGCATGCATACATTTGTACATACATAGCATACATACAGTTGTACATACATAGCATACATACATTTGTACATGCATAGCATTTATACATTTGTACACACATAGCATACATACATGTGTACATACATAGCATACATACATGTGTACATACATAGCATACATACATTTGTACATACATAGCATACATAGCGTACATACATTTGTACATACATAGCATACATAGCGTACATACATTTGTACATACATAGCATACATAGCATACACACATTTGTACATACATAGCATACATACATTTGTACATACATAGCATACATACATGTGTACATACATAGCATACATACATGTGTACATACATAGCATACACACATTTGTACATAGATAGCATACACACATTTGTACATACATAGCATACATACATGTGTACACACATAGCATACATACATGTGTACATACATAGCATACACACATTTGTACATACATAGCATACATACATGTGTACATACATAGCATACATACATTTGTACATACATAGCATACACACATTTGTACATACATAGCATGCATACATTTGTACATACATAGCATACATACATTTGTACATACATAGCATACACACATGTGTACATACATAGCATACATACATTTGTACATACATAGCATACACACATGTGTACATACATAGCATTTATACATTTGTACATACATAGCATACATACATTTGTACATACATAGCATTTATACATTTGTACATACATAGCATACATACATTTGTACAACATAGCATATACATTTGTACATACATAGCATACATACAACAACACACAACATGTACATACATAGCATACATACATTTGTACATACATAGCATGCATACATTTGTACATACATAGCATACATACATTTGTACATACCTAGCATACATACATTTGTACATACATAGCATACATACATGTGTACATACATAGCATTTATACATTTGTACATACATAGCATACATACATTTGTACATACATAGCATTTATACATTTGTACATAGATAGCATACATACATTTGTACACACATAGCATGCATACATTTGTACATACATAGCATTTATACATTTGTACACACATAGCATACATACATACATAGCATACATACATGTGTACATACATAGCATACATACATTTGTACACACATAGCATACATACATTTGTACATACATAGCATACACACATGTGTACATACATAGCATGCATACATTTGTACATACATAGCATACATACATTTGTACATACATAGCATACACACATGTGTACATACATAGCATACATACATTTGTACATACATAGCATACACACATGTGTACATACATAGCATGTATACATTTGTACATACATAGCATACATACATTTGTACATACATAGCATACATACATGTGTACATACATAGCATACATACATGTGTACATACATAGCATACATACATTTGTACATACATAGCATACACACATGTGTACATACGTAGCATACATACATTTGTATATACATAGCATACATACAAATGTAATTTGGGATTCTGTACATGCTTGTGTAATTTGGGATTCTGTACATGCTATAGCTTGTGTAATTTGGGATTCTGTACATGCTTGTGTAATTTGGGATTCTGTACATGCTATACCTTGTGTAATTTGGGATTCTGTACATGCTATACCTTGTGTAATTTGGGATTCTGTACATGCTATACCTTGTGTAATTTGGGATTCTGTACATGCTATAGCTTGTGTAATTTGGGATTCTGTACATGCTTTAGCTTGTGTAATTTGGGATTCTGTACATGCTTGTGTAATTTGGGATTCTGTACATGCTTGTGTAATTTGGGATTCTGTACATGCTATAGCTTGTGTAATTTGGGATTCTGTACATGCTTGTGTAATTTGGGATTCTGTACATGCTGGTGTAATTTGGGATTCTGTACATGCTTGTGTAATTTGGATTCTGTACATGCTATAGCTTGTGTAATTTGGGATTCTGTACATGCTTGTGTAATTTGGGATTCTGTACATGCTATAGCTTGTGTACTTTGGGATTCTGTACATGCTTGTGTAATTTGGGATTCTGTACATGCTATAGCTTGTGTAATTTGGGATTCTGTACATGCTTGTGTAATTTGGGATTCTGTACATGCTATATCTTGTGTAATTTGGGATTCTGTACATGCTTGTGTAATTTGGGATTCTGTACATGCTATAGCTTGTGTAATTTGGGATTCTGCACATGCTATACCATGTGTAATTTGGGATTCTGTACATGCTATACCATGTGTAATTTGGGATTCTGCACATGCTATGCTGTAGCTTGTGTAAATTTGGATTCTCTATATGCTATAATTTTCTTTTTGTTGTAATTTGGGATTATGTACTTGCTATATATAGCTTGTGTATTTGGACACGGTGATGTTTTATATCAAGTAAAGTGTAACCATTCTCGATTTGTGGTTGTCCAGTTTTGTATAATGTCCGCCTCCGTGGTCGAGTGGTTAAGGTTGCTGACTTGTATACCACTGTAACCTATCATCACTGATGGTCACGGGTTCGAGCCCCGCTCAGGCTGTGTGTCATTTATATGAAAAAGTTGGCAGTTTCTTACGGAAGTTGGTGCACCCAAGTACTGGTTAACCGCTGGAGCCTTCACAGGAAAGGTGTTGTTAGGTAAACTGCCCTCCTGTGATATGGCCCAAAATGGTGCTGCAGGTGTAAGACCACATTGACGCTTTCATCCGCGCCAACAAGAGTGATTAATATAAGTTGTTAAAACTTGCTTCGCAATCGTTGTAAAATAAATAAACGTTAAACTTAAACTTTGTGTTGAATGGGTTAATGGATTTTAGTACAGGTGCTCCATGTTTTTATATTTCAGCCATTTTATTAAAATATTCTTCTTGATCGTTTCAATAAACTGTAAACACTTATTTGACTTATAATTATAATGGGAATAAATGACGTTTTACGGTCAGGGGTCGTTATAAATGCATCTCTTCAATGAGATGCTGCTTGGTACCTGGTGAAACATCAATCAGTTAAATATTGATAACTGGCATACTGTTTTCTAGGTGTTGTTCCCTGCCACCTTAACCCTTTCAACACCACAGACCTCTAAATAGGCTTACAAAAAGTGTAGATCCAGATGAGCCGGCTCGTGATGAGCTCGTGATGAACTTGTCCAAATGTGATTTTCTGATTCATTTATTGGTTTATGAATATCATGGACCAGTCCATGAGTTACTTGGTGTTGAATGGGTTAACAAGTCCCACCCTACAACCACCCATGGATGCATGACCTTGGAACTGTATCATGTCCATAAATAGTCCGATTTCAGAAATTATTTTATGCGTTAAAAAAAAAGGATCTCAAATGTTATCATTTCTCAAAAACGTTCAACGTCAGTGCTTTGAAACTGTCTATACACATATGAGTACTAATTCGCTCTTCACCCCGCAGTAATTACCCACCCCCAAGAGTGACCTTGAACTTGAAATTTGCCCAAAAACATTCTGAATCCAGAAATGATTTATGCATGAAAAAAAATATAATCAAACATTATTATATCTGAAAAACGTCAAAATTTCATTGCTTAGACATCCGTGGACTAATTCCCTGCACCTGCACCAAGACCCTCCCCCAAAAGGGTGACATTAAACTCTCTGCACCAAGACCCTCCCCCCAAAAGGGTGACATTATAAACTCGAATATTTGCCAAATATAGTCTTGATTTCAGAAATTAAGTACATTGTATTGCCTTGACACTTTTCATGCACATCCCAAGTATTAATTCTCAACACCAACACTTAAGTCCCCACACTCAACGCTCAACTTGAGATTTGGCAATTCGTTGGAAAGCAAAAAAGAATTTTTTTTATTTTGTTAAACCAGTATTTATACAGTCAATCACATGTAGCGAGACACTCTTTGGGTGCATGGTGGCCTTGAGGGAGAAATCGATCAAGTTATGTGGTTGAGGCTTTCATTCCAGCACCATGGTTTGCATCTCTCCGATTAGCACAGTGGTTAGCGCGCTCGCTTCTCACCAATGCAACCCGGGTTCGATCCTCGGACCGGGAAGTATGTGAGATGGTACTGTGGTTGCCAGATCGGACAGGTGGATTTTCTCCGGGTACTCCGGTTTCCTCCCACACGAATGACCACATATACACTTTCATCCGCGCCAACGAGAGTGATTAATACAAGTTGTTAAAACTTGCTTCGCAATCGTTGTAAAATAAATAAAGTTTAAAATCTCTCCGAGTGCTAATTCTCTAGCTTGGTTGTTTTTGTTTCCAGGTTATTACGGTAAATTACCCAGGAGCAAGGGAAGAGTTGGGAGGACGTGTGAACTGTGTGGAAAGATGTTCCCATCGGCAGGACACCTACGCAGGCATACAAGGACTCATACCGGAGAAAGGCCGTTTATTTGTGCTGTATGTGGCAGGGGATTCACGCAGAATAGCCATATGAAATCACATTATGCGCTTATGCATATGAAAAATATGCTGTGAGAAAAGTGTGCTTGTGGAAGTCGTGATTGCGCAGTGGATGCGCGTTCGCTTCAGGTGGGAAAGGTCCGGAGTTCGAGCCCCACTGGAGCCGTTACGATAATGCCCTTAGGCAAAGTATTTAAATTCCACGTTGCCTCTTCTCTCTCCCTCGTGGCGATGGATTCCATCAGGAATGAGGTCTCGAGAGTGATTTATATAAGTTGAAATAACTTGTTTCGCAATCGAGCTAAAATATATTTGTATAAAATAAAATTGTGCTTAGAGGAATACTAAAGAGGAATACCATTTGTATGCATTGTATGTGGTAGAGGATTTACGCCGGGAAGGGGTGTAACTAATGTTGCTAGAACTTGTGACCGACCTGTTTACCTTTCTTTAATTTGTCATGTTTTGTATTCACATGTATATGTAAAATGAATTGAACAATAAAATATTATTAAGACCGCCTCCGTTATCGAGTGGTTACGGTCGCTGACTTGTATACCACTGTAACCTATCATCACTTATGGTCACAGGTTCGAGCCCTGCTCAGACCATGTCTCCTTTATATGAAAAAGTTGGCAGTTTCTTATGGAGGTGTTGTTAGGTAAACTGCCCGCCGGCGATATAGCGCGAAATGGTGTGAGCGTAAACCCCGACATAATTAAATACAATTAAACAATAAGAGGATTCACTCTAGTTGGCCATATTCGTGTGTTTTACGTTTATTTATCGTCGCTTCCGGTTGCCCATATGAGCGACGCCTCCTGAAGAGATTAGTCATTTTATATTTTTGGAGGATAGTGCAATGATACAGACAGATACCCATTCCAGTCTCCTTTGGTTCTTTTACGTGCACCGACATGAGACCTTGATTTAATGTTCCATCTGCAAGACTGTTAATTTTATTAGGGTCAGACTGGGGATCGAACTTGCGATCCCTGGATTACCAGTCCAACTTGTTACCACTGGACTACAGATCATTGGCCATATCAGAAGACACTATGCATATAAGTATATATATATACACAACCTACACTCAACACAATTTATATTCGGTCACCTTGTGTTTTACAGTAATTGTAGCGAACTAATAACCATATACAGTCCCACCTCCCCAAACGTCACCTCCCATGGGCGACACCCTCTTTATGACGTCACCTTTAATCCCACCTGTTGCGTTTTAATACAATTTCACCTCTCATGAACGACACCTCCCAACAACACACAATGACAGTCAATTTCCCATCTAGCAATGCAGAAAACCTCCCAAGAACAGACACACATTTTGCTGGGGGAAAAAAACAGTCTGTACATATAATGAAAGTAGTACCCACATTCTGTATACTCTATATTCAAATAAATTATGAGCAATCATAACTGTCGAAACTGACTATTCCCGCTTTTCCAAAGTTCAATAAGTTGTACCTCCTTAGAACAACAACCTCTCTACAACAACCAATCGTGGGTGTATCGCAATTAATATAAGTTTTCTGAAAACTTGTTTTCCAATCCAAACCATTCACAATTTATGTAATTTGTAACATTTTTTGTGTTATACATGTAAACTTAGTTTATACAAATTTATTTTAGCTCGATTGCGAAACAAGTTATTTCAACTTATATTAATCACTCTCGAGACCTCATTCCTGATGGAATCCATCGCCACGAGGGAGAGAGAAGAGGCAACGTGGAATTTAAATGCCTTGCCTAAGGGCACATTCGTAACGGCTCCAGCAGGACTCGAACTCCGGACCTTTCGCACCCGAAGCGAACGCGCATCCACTGCGCTATCACAACTTCCACATGTAAACTTATTGGAATAAATACTGTTTAAACCAACAACCAATCGTGGGTGTATCCGGATGGTGTTTCCTCAGATCATTGGCATATAAGTATATACACAAACTACACTCAACACAATTCATATTCGGTCACCTTGTGTTTTACAGTAATTGTAGCGAAGTAATAACCATATACAGTCCCACCTGTGTTAGTGGTCACCTCTATTAAGCAGCCAACCTGTATTAAGCAGCCAGTTTCCAGATTCCTAATATATTGTTTTGTTATACATTTTACCTCTATTAAGCAGCCAACCTGTATTAAGCAGCCAGTTTCCAGATTCCCAATATGTTGTTTTGTTATACATTTTACCTCTATTAAGCAGCCAACCTGTATTAAGCAGCCAGTTTCCAGATTCCCAATATGTTGTTTTGCTATACATTTGACCTTTATTAAGCAGCCACCTGTTCTAAGCAGCCAGTCTCTGTGATTCCCTTGACTGGCTGTTTAAGACAGGTTTTCGAGAAATAATTAAATTTGAGTTTTTCAGGAAGCTTGTTTTGTTTGTTTGTTTTTGGGGAATTTAGTCGCACCAACAGCTTCTTCTTCTTCGTGATTAGGAGCTTAGGTCATCATTAGAGGCGACTATTGAGGCCAAAATGACTATTACAATAGTATCACGATAGTTGAAAATACTATCACGATACTATTGCGATAGTCACTATGCTATCACGATACTATTGCGATAGTCACTATGCTATCACGATACTATTGCGATAGTCACTATGCTATCACGATACTATTGCGATAGTCACTATGCTATCACGATACTATTGCGATAGTCACTATGCTATCACGATACTATTGCGATAGTCACTATGCTATCACGATACTATTGCGATAGTCACTATGCTATCACGATACTATTGCGATAGTTTGGTTAAACACAGGTAAAATGCAATATTGGTTTGACACCGATTTAATGAATCTATATCAATGCAAAAAAGAGTTTAATATGACTAGAATAGGTTAAGTAGCTAGAACACTGACTTATACCATACACAGTTCACTGCTTCCAGTTTTTCTTCCCTGAAATACCTGTATTCCGGGCATCCGAGAAGTTACGATTGCATAGCGGTCGTCTAGTACACTACAGGGTATTGACCATTTACTGCACCCCTCTAGGGCAATTGCGCGATCATTTCGCCAGGGAGCTTTCAGCGGGTACACAATACAATCAAATAAGCGCCTGTGCGAACTGGAGTAGTTACTTTCACTTTCAAAAGCATCGCTGTCAATTGTAAGTGAAAACATTCAACAAAATTGAATTTTAAACGAACTATCGATAGTTCGATGGACTATCGGCGATAGTGATCGACTTGGAGTTTTGCTATCGACCTATTGCTATCGCCAGCTGCACACGCGACCTATCGATAGGTCGACCTATCGTTACACCTCTAGTCATCATATGGTGACTCTTCAGCAACTATTTGTGGAGGAGGAAAGGAAACTTGTAGTTATAATGTTATCATTGAACCATTTCCAGGTCGATATACATACCTTGATTTGCATTTCCAATTTTCATTAAAAAGTACTGGTATTCATGTGCTTAGATTTGAATGATAGTCGTATGTGTATTTCACGCAACCAGATGTTCCTACTTGCGTATGATACACCAGATATATGGGTAATACTGTATATTATGACATGTCCCTACTTGCTTATGATACACCGGATAGATGGGTAATACTGTATATTATGACTATGTCCCTACTTGCATATGATACACCGGATAGATGGGTAATACTGTATATTATGACGATGTCCCTACTTGCTTATGATACACCGGATAGATGGGTAATACTGTATATTATGATGATGTCCCTACTTGCTTGATACACCGGATAGATGGGTAATACTGTATATTATGACGATGTCCCTACTTGCGTATGATACACCGGATAGATGGGTAATACTGTATATTATGACTATGTCTCTACTTGCATATGATACACCGGATATATGGGTAATACTGTATATTATGACGATGTCCCTACTTGCGTATGATACACCGGATATATGGGTAATACTGTATATTATGACGATGTCCCTACTTGCGTATGATACACCAGATATATGGGTAATACTGTATATTATGACGATGTCCCTACTTGCGTATGATACACCGGATATATGGGTAATACTGTATATTATGACTATGTCTCTACTTGCGTATGATACACCAGATATATGGGTAATACTGTATATTATGACTATGTCCCTACTTGCGTATGATACACCAGATATATGGGTAATACTGTATATTATGACGATGTCTCTACTTGCTTATGATACACCGGATAGATGGGTAATACTGTATATTATGACATGTCCCTACTTGCTTATGATACACCGGATAGATGGGTAATACTGTATATTATGATGTCCCTACTTGCGTATGATACACCGGATATATGGGTAATACTGTATATTATGACTATGTCCCTACTTGCGTATGATACACCAGATATATGGGTAATACTGTATATTATGACTATGTCCCTACTTGCTTATGATACACCGGATAGATGGGTAATACTGTATATTATGATGTCCCTACTTGCGTATGATACACCGGATAGATGGGTAATACTGTATATTATGATGATGTCCCTACTTGCTTATGATACACCGGATAGATGGGTAATACTGTATATTATGACGATGTCCCTACTTGCATATGATACACCGGATATATGGGTAATACTGTATATTATGACTATGTCCCTACTTGCATATGATACACCGGATATATGGGTAATACTGTATATTATGACTATGTCTCTACTTGCTTATGATACACCGGATATATGGGTAATACTGTATATTATGACTATGTCCCTACTTGCGTATGATACACCAGATATATGGGTAATACTGTATATTATGACATGTCCCTACTTGCTTATGATACACCGGATAGATGGGTAATACTGTATATTATGACTATGTCCCTACTTGCTTATGATACACCGGATAGATGGGTAATACTGTATATTATGATGTCCCTACTTGCGTATGATACACCAGATATATGGGTAATACTGTATATTATGACGATGTCCCTACTTGCATATGATACACCGGATATATGGGTAATACTGTATATTATGACGATGTCCCTACTTGCGTATGATACACCGGATATATGGGTAATACTGTATATTATGATGTCCCTACTTGCGTATGATACACCGGATATATGGGTAATACTGTATATTATGATGATGTCCCTACTTGCATATGATACACCAGATATATGGGTAATACTGTATATTATGATGTCCCTACTTGCGTATGATACACCGGATAGATGGGTAATACTGTATATTATGACTATGTCCCTACTTGCTTATGATACACCGGATAGATGGGTAATACTGTATATTATGACTATGTCTCTACTTGCTTATGATACACCGGATAGATGGGTAATACTGTATATTATGACTATGTCTCTACTTGCTTATGATACACCGGATATATGGGTAATACTGTATATTATGACTATGTCCCTACTTGCGTATGATACACCGGATAGATGGGTAATACTGTATATTATGACTATGTCTCTACTTGCATATGATACACCGGATAGATGGGTAATACTGTATATTATGACGATGTCCCTACTTGCGTATGATACACCGGATATATGGGTAATACTGTATATTATGACGATGTCCCTACTTGCGTATGATACACCAGATATATGGGTAATACTGTATATTATGACGATGTCCCTACTTGCGTATGATACACCAGATATATGGGTAATACTGTATATTATGACGATGTCCCTACTTGCGTATGATACACCAGATATATGGGTAATACTGTATATTATGACGATGTCCCTACTTGCGTATGATACACCAGATATATGGGTAATACTGTATATTATGACGATGTCCCTACTTGCGTATGATACACCAGATATATGGGTAATACTGTATATTATGACGATGTCCCTACTTGCGTATGATACACCAGATATATGGGTAATACTGTATATTATGACGATGTCCCTACTTGCGTATGATACACCAGATATATGGGTAATACTGTATATTATGACGATGTCCCTACTTGCGTATGATACACCAGATATATGGGTAATACTGTATATTATGACGATGTCCCTACTTGCGTAGGATATACTGGATATATGGGTAATACTGTATATTATGACGATGTCCCTACTTGCGTATGATACACCGGATAGATGGGTAATACTGTATATTATGACGATGTCCCTACTTGCGTATGATACACCGGATATATGGGTAATACTGTATATTATGACGATGTCCCTACTTGCGTATGATACACCGGATATATGGGTAATATTGGATGTATGAGTTTCACCTTGTATTAAGACCATAACCACTACTCTCATAGGATATACTAGACCTTTATACTCAAGAGTCAAGAGTCTAATAAACAGATTTTGATCTTTATAACACTTCATTGTTTCTTTGTTGACATAACAAGGCATATATGGTTTTTAATTAAATAACCTGCTTTACTTTATTTGCCTCTACAAACTAAACCTATAGGTATAACATGTCAAAGACGTTTAAGAGGCCCTTGAAAAAAATACATAATTTATAGTCATTCCTGATTGTATGGGAAATCCAGTAGCACAGTTATTTGTTCTTTATGAACGTAGAGTTTTTCTGTAACCAGTCAGCAAGTGCCTGATGAAACGTCATTTCCAAAGTAGTACTCGAACAAGCAACAGTCTGATGGTATTTTTTCCATTTCCAAAGTAGTACTCGAACAAGCAACAGTCTGATGGTATTTTTTCCATTTCCAAAGTAGTACTCGAACAAGCAACAGTCTGATGGTATTTTTTCCATTTCCAAAGTAGTACTCGAACAAGCAACAGTCTGATGGTATTTTTTCCATTTCCAAAGTAGTACTCGAACAACCAACAGTCTGATGGTATTTTTTCCATTTCCACGGTCCCGGAGTTGATTTCATAAACATATTTATTCAAATTTGGTTAAATGTAAATATGTTCTCCATTTGTCTATTTCAGAGCGTAAAAGCTACAAGTCATATGTTTCTTGTAACTTCTGTGGGAAGTTGTTCCCATGCCAAGCTGCGCTGAATATGCACGAAAGAATCCATACAGGAGAGAGACCGTACAAATGTGAATACTGTGGCAAAGGATTCTCTGCAAAAGGAAACAAGAAGGCACACATTGTTACACACATGAAGTAACAAATGACTGACAAGTATTAGAATAGTTTATGCAAATTTATCTTAGCTCGATTGTGAAACTAGTTCTTACAACATTTGGAATCCATCACCATGATGGAGAGTGGGTTTTAAGCATCTTGACAGTACGCTGTTCTGGCAGGATTCAGATTCACAACCTCGCAGACACAGCATAGCATTTCACCACAGAGGCTCCACTGAAAACTGAGATAGAATATCTCCTAGAAGCCTACAGGAGATCCCACGTGACCAGTGGAGCCGCACACCATATATACACATATAAGTCGGTCAATGTTTCTTGCGGTTACAACATTGCTACAAATAAGACTTTCTTGTATGTCATTTATTAATATATTTTGTTATTTCTATTCCCATCTCCAATATGAATGTGTGTTATTTATAATGTTACATTGTTTACATATGTAATAATTTGTTATATTGGAAAAAAACCCAAACAATTAGTATAGACAAAACTTGTTTTTAACTCTAAAATCGGGTGTTCTTTGTATATAACTGGCCATTTATGATATAAATACTTTTCACACCATCACAAATTTCACCAGAAAGAGAATTTAATTCTTTAAACACTTTATATTGGTCATAAAAAGATTGCATGATGTCTTGAAACAATAATATTAGTTCAAACAAAGCAGGTGTAAATTGGCCCCAATTTTTCCATCTATCAGTATGGACATAGTGTCAGTTGGTCAACTGCTCTGTATTGGCTATCTATCAGTATGGACATAGTGTCAGTTGGTCAACTGCTCTGTATTGGCTATCTATCAGTATGGACATAGTGTCAGTTGGTCAACTGCTCTGTATTGGCTATTGATTACCAATACACTGATAATGGTGAGTGTGTTTTTACGTTTATTTATCGTCGCTACCGGTTGCCCATGTGAGCGATGCCTCCTGAAGAGATTAGTCAATTTAGATTGTTGGAGGATAGTACAATGATACAGAGAGAGAGACCCATTCCAGAGTTTCCTCTGGTTCTTTTACGTGCACGGTGTAGAGCACCGACACGAGACCTCGGTTTAATGTCCCATCTGAAAGACTGTTAATTTTATTAGAGTCAGACGGGGGATCGAACCTGCGATCCCATCCCAGGATTACTAGTCCAGCGTGTTACCACTGGACTACAGATCTGTCTGTCTGATAATGGTATTGATTTAAATGGTCTTATTGGTATGGAGCATAGAGTTAAGTGATCCAATGACTATGACTAAACAAATGTTTATTATTGTTTTGTATAATTTGTTTTTTCATTTTGTAAACAATTCCAGTCCACTTGTGTGTTGTCCTTGTATTACTATGGCATATCGACCATATATTCTTATCTAGATTTTAGCTTGTTGCATGCTGGGTAAAATAAAGGCTATTAATAGTTCAAATAAATGCAGCAGACGACAATTTATTAATGTGTTTTTCTTGTTTTTAACTGAAAATATGTCCTGGAATTTCATTAGAATTGTGTTGTTACGTTCTAATAAAATTCCATGATGCATATGACTGTTATTTTCATCGTTAACGGGTAAACCGTTACGGAACCATCGTTAACGGGTAAACCGTTATGGAACCATCGTTAATGGGTAAACCATTACGGAACCATCATTAACGGGTAAACCGTTACAGAACCATCGTTAGCGCGTAAACCATTACGGAACGGGACTTGTGAGTGAGAACATAAAAACCAAATACTTAGGAGTGAGTAGTGTACGTATGGTATGTAATGTGAAGATGGATTTTAGCTAAAAGAAATATTCGTTCAATTACAAGCTAACAGTTGTTTATTTCTTAATCACCAGTTCATGAATGTATAAATGACGAGCAGGAAAGTTCTTAGATGGAAATTTGGAGTTAACTCTGCTTGTGTTAATTCACTAGTGATGGCAGCTGACTATGTGTGCATCAGGAGAGCTAACTCCATTTGTATTAACTCTCTAGTGATGGCAACTGACTCTGTGGGCATCAGGAGAGATAACTCCATTTGTATTAACTCTAGTGATGGCAGCTGACTCTGTGGGCATCAGGAGAGATAACTCCATTTGTATTAACTCTCTAGTGATGTCACTTGACTCTGTGGGCATCAGGAGAGATAACTCCATTTGTATTAACTCTCTAGTGATGGCAGCTGACTCTGTGGGCATCAGGAGAGATAACTCCATTTGTATTAATTCTCTAATGATGGCAGCTGACTCTGTGTGCATCAGGAGAGATAACTCCATTTGTATTAACTCTCTAGAGTGATGGCAGCTGACTCTGTGTGCATCCGGAGAGATAACTCCATTTGTATTAACTCTCTAGTGATGGCATTTGACTCTGTGGGTATCAGGAGAGATAACTCCATTTGTATTAATTCTCTAGTGATGGCACTTGACTCTGTGGGCGTCAGGAGAGATAACTCCATATTGGTTTGCGAGTATTAGTTGGGATGCAGTTAGAACTTCTTCAATGAGGGCCTGTAAGCTCTGATCTCAACTGAGGGGCTAACGCTCTAATCTTGAGAGTGATGGTTGTATTTTATTGAAGCCTACCCATCAGCAAATCTCCAAAAACATACACTTTCGGCAGTCGAGTTGTGTTGTGGGAAATGAAACATAATAAACAGGCAAATATGTAACCTTTGAATGGGTACTGATGAAATGTCCCATAGGGATTCCCATTTCTAAAGTTTGTGGAGGTCGTGTTGCAAGTTAGCAGAATGGGAGGCACAAGTAACAGATATGTGTAGGCCGATATCATGGGCAAATAGACTGGAGGAAGTAGCATGTTCTAGAGTATCATTGATGAATATGAGAAAGAGAAGAGATCGTAGGACCGATCCCTGTGGCACTCCTTATGTGACACCAATAGTGTCGGAGTGTGTACTATTTAGAACTACGGACTCCTATGTCGCCAAGAGGAAAGATTTAGTAGATTGTTTCACTTCGGATACCGTAAAAATGTAGTTAATGGAGGTAGTTTTCATGGTTGACCTTATTGAATTCTGTGCTGAAATCTAGGAGTAAATAATCAATTTGACTTTTAATGATTAATTTATAGCAAACAACTGACATTACTATAAAATAAAGGCTACTGTGTGTACTATTTAGAACTACGGACTCCTCTGTTGTCAAGGAAAGATTTAGTGGATTGTGTTTCACTTCGGATACCGTACAAATGCAGCTAATGTATATTATTTTCATGGTTGACCTTATCGAATGCTGTGCTGAAATCTAGGAGAATATAATCAATTTGACTTTTAGTGATCAGTTTAGGCATACTTTATTTCCAATTATTTATAGCAAACTAATGACATTAATATCAAATAAAGGCTAAGAATGAACGGCTAAGTCTTAATAGAACTGTTCGTCTTTCCTAGACGTTGAGATTGATGACTACATGTATGTGTAAGTCATCTATTAACATGGGTATTTTATTTGACAAGATACTTTTTCTCTAAAACGATGTTTGAGTTCGTAGTACATATTAGATATTGTGAAGTCGGATGATGATATTTTACCAGATGCACAGTGTGTAATTAATATGCTCTCTCAGATCTAACAGATGTAAGCAATACTTATTATTGTGTATTTAGCTACATCAGAAGATTAATTAATCAGAAGATTAACATTTTATTCCTTTTTAGGTGGCGTACAGATCCTCAACTAAACAAAGTAACTATTGAGAAACAGTAAATGCGCGGCATTGGTCAGTTACTGTCTCTGAATACTCCTAAAAATAGACATGTCCTCATAATTCATGTCCTCTGTTTTTATCATTGTTTCAATTTGCACAACATGCTATCCGTATTCATCCACTTTCTCATCTTCTAATTATTAAATCTCGACAGATAAACATGTACTTTGTCCAATCCAGTGGATACTTTACTTTAAAAAAAAAGTTGTTATGAATTAATTAGCACGATATTGATAAAATCACATTTATCATACCGTTTATATTACTTGCCGAGGATCATATTGTACGAGGAACAGCTATTGGCCACATATATTATGCCATGTAGCATTTAAAAAATATATACTAGGGATGTCAACGAATATTCGAATATTCGCTCGGACGTCGAAAAAATATTATATTTGCAAAATTGAAATAAACTGTCATAAAATCAGATACCTTTTCTTTTGAAACCATCATAAAACCTTCCAATACAAAATAAATCGCCCCAGGATGTGTGAATACATTATGTTGTGGTTGATTCCATGGCAGGTGTTAATAGATACACCATGTAATCGGATAAGTATATTATATACATGTTATTATAACTATATCTTTTAATATCCAGGTGGTCATATTGCGCCCAAATCGAGATTCATCAAAGGAGCACCATGTGAGATATGTGGGAAGATCTTCCCGTACCAGAACGCTTTAGTGACGCACATGAGAATTCATACTGGAGAGAAGCCGTTTGAATGTCAACTATGTGGTAAAGCGTTCGCCGCCAAAGGAAACTTGAAGTCACATATGGTGGTACATATTGGATTTGGAGTGAAATAAAGTATTAGTAGTGTATAACGCTGGAAAAGTGACTATTTCTACTATATGGTGTTAGCTGTTATTGCTCTGTAAGGCTCAAGGCCATTAATAAAAACTAATGTGATTATGCTCTCCAACAAAATTGGTGCTGACGCTTACCATGCTACCTCCATCTAATAAATAAAGCCATGCTATGCCAACACAGGCTGCTGAATAACTGATATGACCCTGCTGATATGACCCTGCTGATATGACTGCTGATATTGATATGACCCTGCTGATATGACTGCTGATATTGATATGACCCTGCTGATATGACTCTGCTGATATTGATATGACCATGCTGATATGACCCTGTTGATATGACCCTGCTGATATGACCCTGTTGATATGACCATGCTGATATGACCCTGTTGATATGACCCTGCTGATATGACCCTGCTGATATGACCCTGTTGATATGACCATGCTGATATGACCCTGTTGATATGACCATGCTGATATGACCATGCTGATATGACCCTGCTGATATGACCCTGTTGATATGACCCTGACCATGCTACTTCATCGATATTCATACTGACCTTGAGCTTACCGACATTGCTCTCGGTGAAGGTAATGTTGAGTTTGTCAGAAAGTTTGTGATTATGAATTGTATTGTTTTGTGCTCCGTCGGCTTGTAGGTTATTTGCTACGTACATTTGTATTATGACACCCTTTGTTGTTTGTTCCACTGGAGTCGTAATCACATCATTTTCTCCGCCATAGTGAACAAATTCCATGTTTTTACATGTATTTCTGACCATTACATAAATGTGAGATTTAAGCTTTTGGATGAATAAAGAGTCAATTATTAAATATATATAGAGATAAAATTGAACTGAGTTGTTATAAATTCTAATGTGGTAAAAATGGAGTCTCTCACAAAGGTAATTAACTGATACAATCTGTTTATACGCATCAACAAAATGAGAGCCAACACTGACCTTAGTAGAACACCAATATTAAATTGCCAAGATCGTGCTTACCTGGACCTTTTTAATCCTGACATTAAGCACTGTTAACTTATGTTGAGTGTGAGAGCCGACACTGACCTTAGTAGAACACCAATATTAAATTGCCAAGATCGTGCTTACCTGGACCTTTTTAATCTTGACATTAAGCTCTGTTAACTTACATTGAGTGTGAGAGCCGACACTGACGACATTAGTAGAACACCAATATTAAATTGCCAATATCGTGCTTACCTGGACCTTTTTAATCCTGACATTAAGCTCTGTTAACTTACGTTGAGTGTGAGAGCCGACACTGACCTTAGTAGAACACCAATATTAAATTGCCAAGATCGTGCTTACCTGGACCTTTTTAATCTTGACATTAAGCTCTGTTAACTTACATTGAGTGTGAGAGCCGACACTGACGACATTAGTAGAACACCAATATTAAATTGCCAATATCGTGCTTACCTGGACCTTTTTAATCTTGACATTAAACTCTGTTAACTTACGTTGAGTGCATAGTTAAGTACAATCCTGCTATTCAACAACTTTGTTACTGAACATGGCCAAGTTGTATTGCTTGCTGATCTTGAAGACATGATCATTTAAAAAACCCATCCCTAATAGAATATTGCTCACCCAACTTCTACCTCATCAATGTTCTAGTTGACATTGATGGACACATGTTAGAAGAGGATCACATGATGCTCATTTGGGCAATTTATACCTCCTAGTTAAGTCACTATGACAGGAGGAGGATTCATAGCAACTATCTTCACCTTCTCACATGTATCGACTTCACTGGGGTCGTTGACGATCTGAGACTGGCCACAATTTGGCTGTCCGATTAGCGCAGTGGTTAGCTGCTCGCTTCTCACCAATGCAACCCGGATTCGATGATCATCGGAATGGGAAATATGTGAGTGAGATGGTACGGTGGTCGCTAGATCGGACAGGTGGGTTTTCTCTGAGTAATCCGGTTTCCTCCCACACGATTGACCACATTTACGCTTTCATCCGCACCAACGAGAGTGATTAATATAAGTTAAAACTTGCTTCGCAATCGTTATGTTATATATATGTTATATTTCGGGTTTTACGCCTGCATCAGCACCATTTCGGGCTATATCGCCGGCGGGCAGTTTTACTTAACAACACCTTTCCTGTGCAGGCTCCAGCGGTTAACCAGTACTTGGGTGCACCAACCTCCGTTGTAAAATTAATAAAATTTAACATTTTTTTTTAAACAGCACAACTCAGCTTTTTATATTTTTGAGGGTTTGCTGATGGGTAGGCTTCAATAAAATACATGAACGATTCGTTACTTTAAACAATTTCATCACGAATACTGACCATGTAATGTAGCTTTGAACGAACAGAGGATGAAGAAGATTCCATTGTTGCTAGTATTCCAAACAGTATGTACATCACCATCTTCTTCGGCATTGGATATGACTCTCAAACTTAGCTTTGTTGTTTTTGTATGCAGATTTGCAACAACTACTCGTGTGCCATATCGAGTTAAGGCTCAAGTTAAAATGGTGAAAGAAGACTCCCATGTATACCCGCATTATGCATGCTCCAGCGACGGGCAACCAGATAAGTTTATCAAACAACCGGGATTCATTCAGTTAGCTAGAAATAAACCTCACAAGTTTAAGATCCAATGATTGTCAGCTCCATTGGGGAAACACTGAAAAATGATCACTTTACTATAGTAATGTTATTTCGCCTGCTGTAAAAGAGACAGACTAGAAGCTATTCACTATGGACGGCCGAATACAACAATACGGCCATGGCATATACAATTTTACATAACATGCTAGATTAAGATGCTACAAGTTGACCACACACCGCACGAGTTAACTGGCAAGATATAAATTTACCAGAAAAAAGGTATGAGAAGACAATAGTACAAGTCAACATGGTACATGTAGACTGAATATCGAGTTATGCTCCGGAACAACCCTAATGACAAATCGAGTCAAGCCGATCTTCCGGCAGGTGGCTGGGTGATTGGCAGTGAGCAGTTTTGATGAGCACTTTCGTCGTTACTAACAAAGAAAATAAGTATCTTTATATTAACAAGACATAGAAGTAAGTCTGTGTTAAGGTAAAATACCATGTATTCAGACTTAATAGATAATATATCAAAATAGAACAAAATAGCGAATTAGAATTGCAGGACCAAACTAGTGGGAAAAGAACAAACAACAATAAAACAACATTCAATAGTAGTTCTTTTAATTATACAAAAAGCTAAGAAGGAACATCAACATGTTTTCTACAGAAAGATATCAAAATAAATAATATTATATTTGTGGAAGTCGTGATAGCGTAGTGGTTGCGCGTTCGCTTCAGGTGCGAAAGGTCCGGGAGTTCGAGCCCTGCTGGAGCCGTTACTATTATGCCCTTAGGCAAGGCATTTAAATTCCACGTTGCCTCTTCTCTCTCCCTCGTGGCGATGGATTCCATCAGGAATGAGATATTGGGAGACCTTTGGCCTCCACCACGCCTAATGTAGTTCATAACTCGATGAAAACTAGTAACCCGCGATTCATTCCTTAAGTGGTTTCTACACAGGAAAGTTGGGTGGTCTTCTACACCACCACATAGTGGGGTGGAAGAGAAAATATTAATCGAAAATAATTTTATTTAATTTAATTACACAAGAAATGATCGTTTCAAAATGAAAACAAATGGGTAAATGACTATATTCTCGTCTGCTCCATTTTATAGGGAAGTCGTATTGGAGTCAGTGGCTAGCGGAATCTATGGCCATCCTGGGAATCGAGGTTTCGGGATCCTCGGAAAGCGTATTCGAGGTATCCTCGGAATTCGAGGAATCCTTGGAATCGGTATTCGAGGTATCCTCGGAAAGCGTATTCCCCACACTTTCTTTGCAACACTGCAATGAATCACGTTTAATTTATAGAAGGTATGTAATATATATGATTCAATAACACAATCAGTTACACATTACCTTTGGCCATTTACACACTCTTAGTGGACGTCGTGATAGCGCAGTGCATCGCGTTCGCTTCAGGTGCGAACGGTCCGGAGTTCGAGCCCCGTTGGAGCCATTACGATTGTGCCCTTAGGCAAGGCATTTAAATTGCATCTTCTCTCTCCTGCCACGACGGATTCCATCAGGAATGAGGTCTCGAGAATGTTTAATATAAGTTGTAAGAACTTGTTAGCAATCGAGCTAAAATAAATTTGTATAAACGAAACATTCATAATCTATTGCAAAGACATACAAAAATACATAGAAGCAGCAGCAGAATCTATGGTATTATATCTTAGTAACATAGATTCCTTGATCTACTTAGATATCTTTAACAATTCGATTTTATTCTTAGTATAGAACGATGTTATAAAACTTTGTCTCAGATCTCAAACTCGAGCTCAAGGCATATGATTAGTTTATTCTGATATTTACACTCATCTGAACCAATCAGAAACTTGGGACTGAGTTTGGATATTGGAGAACTGTTTTGTAACCTCGGGGCCAGTATACATGCTATATTATCAGGGGCTATGATTTAATAGCACGATGTACTATTATAATATCAATATTCGTAGTTGTGCCAAAACCTGGTTTAATATTCTACAGAGACATCAGTTTTTTATTATGTAGATATAGATGGTAACTTTGTTTTATTAGTGCAACTAATACACACACATATTTTTCTGTTCTGATTTGCAATGACTGGCTAATATACTATTTATTTTCAAATTATATTCATTTTAACGGCCCCTGTCTGGAACCTCATTGTACTAAGGGACACAACCGCACAACAACTTCTGTTAGTGTGAACGTCCGTAATAAGAAATATTTCCTGTATACTTTTCAGATTCTGTTTGCTGTCAAAATAGCTAATATAATAGTTGTTATCAAATTTAATTCATTTTAACTGCCCCTGTTGGGAGCCTCATTTCACTACATTCCACATCTGCACAGCCATTTATGTTAGCTTGAACGTCCGTAATCAGAAATAGTTCCGGTATAATGTTGAACATAGTTTATGTTTGTTGTCAAAATTAAAAACTACAGACAAAACAAATTCATTAGGATATATTACTTATCATTAAATCTTCATGATAGTCAGACAATAGTTGACATACAAAAGTACACCCACCCGCGCAGGAATACGAAACATAACCCGTTGCAGGGAAAATGTCACTGAGAAAACTATTATCATTCATTGGAAAGCATAAAGACAATGTATTATTTCTTACTAATTGTATCTGCTGAAATAAATTTCACTTCGACTGTAATATCTCTGCTATTAAAACACTATCGTGACGTCATACCTTTGTACTTGCAGTCCATTATTATTAATATTGGACTGCTGTCAAAAGGCCAGAGTATTATATTAAATCAGTCCTACCGCTACGAAATTAACAAATTTAATTAGTAGGGTCCTGTTATATAAGTGTGTGTTTTAAGTAAGATATAAGTCTCAAACTGATAAAATATATAACACATTAGTACTGTATTCTACACTACGCGCCTCACACAGTCTAATATGTTCACATATTGGAACTTTTCCGGCTTATATCCTGTACATCACATTCGTTGTGATCCGATCAAGACGAATATAGATTAAGCTCACCTTAATCAGCACTCGTATTAATAAATAACATTTCTACTCTCATTTTGACGTCACGTGTCAGTGCAAATTGTCACTAAATTGTTATGACGTCACTACGCAAAGCAGTGTTATATTTATGTTTTATAAACAGTGTTATGATTGCGGCGATACTTCTTTTAAATCGTAGTATATTTTATCATTAATGTTGTGTACACACTTCCAATAGAAATATGCATACTTTAAAGTTTAATTTACAAATTATAAAGAGTATTCTGTCAACCAATCAGATATATGTTATTACACGTGTGTACATATACGAACATATGTGACGGCTGTATTACACTGAATACAAGCAAAGTTATGTGATAAAAAACACTGTTTATTCAAACTTACTGGGGCAATTTCTTTTGTATTGGAAGTTTTTATGATGGCTTCAAATTGTAAAAGAAAGCAACGTATAGGATTTATGACAGTTTATATCATTTTTGCAAATACTAGGTATGTTTTCCCGAATATTCGAATACTGGAATAGTAATCGGATATTCGGACGTTCGAACGAATATTCGGATATTCGGACGTTCGTTGCCATCCCTAGATAACACCCTTACTCAGTGTGCAATAGTATTCGGACGTTCGAATAGTACATAGTTTGTCTTTCAGTGTTATATCATTGTGTTAGACCAGTTTACCTATACACATGTCTGGGAACTACTTACTCAGCAGTCTCCTGAGTGTGAGCTGAATCTGCCATCCTCTGTAAAATAAAGTACATTCAGTGTCTACACTAAGTACATCACAATCGTGGTTCTGTCGGAACTGAGACTGGTAGTCACTGATGTTCTCCTTCATGCAATGGTTCACCAGGGTCGTTCACAAACAGCAAATATTACAACATCAGTTTTCAACATTTTTCACCAGTACACAAGACATGATGTCTGGATAACAACCCTAAGTACATCACAATCGTGGTTCTGTCGGAACTGAGACTTGTAGTCACTGATGTTCTCCTTCATGCAATGGTTCTCCATGGTCGTTCACAAACAGCAAATATTACAACATCAAAGTTTTCATTTTACTGTTTGAATGGTTCTACATTTCAACAGTTTTGACCAGTACACAAGACATGATGGGTAAAAAAAGTATAATGTAAATACGTTTGTATGGTTTTTAAACACGTATTGTATATTACTTGTGTGAACATTTTGTGCTTTTTACACCTTCCGAACGAAATCATCATTTTGTGGTCCTTATCTACTACACTATATACGTTTGTACATGTATATATTGTAAATGTGAGTGTGTACATATGTTTGTACTCAGATAGTGAGTGACAATGTACCATTATGTAATAATTATTATGTTTTGTGTGTTTCTGTTTTGATTTGATTTATGTTATATGAATGTACATTGATGAGACAAAAATAAGGAATATGTACATATATATATATAGTCAAACCTGTCTTAAGCAGCCAGCCAAGGCTGCTTAGCACAGGTGGCTGCTTAATAGAGTTCAAATGTATAATAAAACAACCGATTGGGAATCTGGAAACTGGCTGCTTAATACAGGTTGGCTGTTTAATGGAGGTGACCACTAACACAGATTTGACTGTATGTGTAAAATTAATTACCCTGTCTAATTCCTCATCCTCATCCATGCAGCCGATCAGACACTCGACGGCGTCATCTTCATCCTCACAAACTGCCGTGCACATAGCACAGGAATATAAACAATCGTCATCATCACCACAGTCGGTACATACGCCATCTGGAAGGTCCCTCTCTACCTTATCCTGTATCGTTGTAATAATACACGTATGCATTATATAGAAATATGTATTAACGTAATTTCTGTTGTCAGTATTATATAGAAATATGTATTAACGTAATTTCTGTAGTCAGTATTATATAGAAATATGTATTAACGTAATTTCTGTAGTCAGTATTATATAGACATATGTATTAATGTAATATCTATAGTCAATATTATATAGAAAAATATGTATTAACGTAATTTCTGTAGTCATTATTATATAGAAATATGTATTAACGTAATTTCTGTTGTCAGTATTATATAGAAATATGTATTAACGTAATTTCTGTAGTCAGTATTATATAGAAATATGTATTAACGTAATTTCTGTTGTCAGTAATTATATAGAAATATGTATTAACGTAATTTCTGTTGTCAGTAATTATATAGAAATATGTATTAACGTAATTTCTGTTGTCAGTATTATATAGAAATATGTATTAACGTAATTTCTGTTGTCAGTATTATATAGAAATATGTATTAACGTAATTGCTGTTGTCAGTAATTATATAGAAATATGTATTAACGTAATTTCTGTTGTCAGTAATTATATAGAAATAGTATAACGTAATTCTGTTGTCAGTTTATATAGAAATATGTATTAACGTAATTTCTGTTCTCAGTATTATATAGAAATATGTATTAACGTAATTTCTGTTCTCAGTATTATATAGAAATATGTATTAACGTAATTTCTGTTGTCAGTAATTATATAGAAATATGTATTAACGTAATTTCTGTTGTCAGTAATATAGAAATATTATTAACGTAATTTCTGTTGCATTATAAGAAATATGTATAACAATTTCTGTTTCAGTATTATATAGAAATATGTATTAACGTAATTTATGTTGTCAGTATTATATAGAAATATGTATTAACGTAATTTCTGTTCTCAGTATTATATAGAAATATGTATTAACGTAATTTCTGTTGTCAGTATTATATAGAAATATGTATTAACGTAATCTCCGTAGTCAATATTTTATAGAAAAATATGTATTAACGTAATTTCTGTTGTCAGTATTATATAGAAATATGTAACGTAATTTATGTTGTCAGTATTATATAGACATATGTATTAACGTAAGTTCTGTATTCACAAGTACTCACTTCGTTTAAAATTAAAAGCTCATCGAAAATGTTGGACAAGTATCAAAAGTTAAAACCCATCGATAATGTTAGACAAGTATTCACATCGTTTAAAAGTAAAAACCCATCGATAATGTTAGACATGTACTAATAAAACACCCCGACACGGACGGATCTGTAGTCCAGTGGTAAACACATTGAACTGGTAATCCAGGGATCGCAGGTTCGATCCCCGTCTAACTCAAATAAAATTAACAGTCTTTCAGATGGGACTTTAAACCGAGGTCTCGTGTCAGTGCTTTACACTGTGCACGTAAAAGAACCAGATGAGACTCTGTAATGGGTATCTGTCTGTATCATTGCATTATCCTCCAACATTTGAAAAATCTCATATGGGCTACCGGTAGCGACGATAAATAAACGTAAAACACATACCCCGAAACGGTTCTATAAGAATTAACTTAGTGTAATGCCTCTCGGGGGACTTCTACAAGTACTTACCTCCCTTAAAACCTCTCGGGGGACTTCTACAAATACTTATCCCCTTAAAACCTCTCGGGGGACTTCTACAAGTACTTACCTCCCTTAAAACCTCTCGGGGGACGTCTACAAGTACTTACCTCCCTTACAAACTATCTGGGGACTTCTACAAGTACTTATTTCCCTTACAAACTATCGGGGGACTTCTACACATACTTATCTCCCTTACAAACTATCGGGGGACTTCTACAAGTACTTACCTCCCTTAACATCTCTCGTGGAACTTTTACAAGTACTTACCTCCCTTAAAACCTCTCCGGGGACTTCTACAAGTACTTACCTCCCTTAAAACCTCTCCGGGGACTTCTACAAGTACTTACCTCCCTTAAAACCTCTCGGAATGCTTCTACCAGCGTTTCATCGTCCTTACCGAGTTGCTCATCTGACTGAACTAAAATAATAATAATAGGTCGAGGTGACACGAGTTGCTCATCTGCCTGCACTAAAATAATAGTAGGTCGAGGTGACACGCGTTGCTCATCTGCCTGAACTAATAGTAGGTCGAGGTGACACGAGTTGCTCATCTGCCGAAACTAAAATAATAATAGGTCGAGGTGACACGAGTTGCTCATCTGCCTGAACTAATAGTAGGTCGAGGTTACACGAGTTGCTCATCTGCCGAAACTAAAATAATAATAGGTCGAGGTGACACGAGTTGCTCATCTGCCTGAACTAAAATAATAGTAGGTCGAGGTGACACGAGTTGCTCATCTGCCTGCACTGAAATAATAGTAGGTCGAGGTGACACGAGTTGCTCATCTGCCTGCACTGAAATAATAGTAGGTCGAGGTGACACGAGTTGCTCATCTGCCTGAACTAATAGTAGGTCGAGGTGACACGAGTTGCTTATCTGCCGAAACTAAAATAATAGTAGGTCGAGGTGACACGAGTTGCTCATCTGCCTGAACTAAAATAATAGTAGGTCGAGGTGACACGAGTTGCTCATCTGCCTGAACTAAAATAATAATATGTCGAGGTGACACGAGTTGCTCATCTGCCTGAACTAATAGTAGGTCGAGGTGACACGAGTTGCTAATCTGCCTGAAATAATAGTAGGTCAAGATGACACGAGTTGCTCATCTGCCTGCACTAAAATAATAGTAGTTCGAGGTGACACGAGTTGCTCATCTGCCTGAACTAAATTAGTAGTAGGTCGAGGTGACACGAGTCGCTCATCTGCCTGTACTAAAATAATAGTAGGTCGAGGTGACACGAGTTGCTCATCTGCCTGCACTAAACTAATGGTAGGTGGAGGTGACACGAGTCGCTCATCTGCCTGAACTAATAGTAGATCGAGTTGACACGAGTTGCTCATCTATAGATCGAGGTGACACGAGTTGCTCATCTGCCTGAACTAAATTAATAATAGATCGAGGTGACACGAGTTGCTCATCTGTAGGTCGAGGTGACACTTTGAGGTTAAATTTCAAATATTGGTATATTATGTCGTGATCGCTCTGTAGCTTTTGTCATGGATGAGTGGATTCTCACAAGAAGAAGAAGAATGCTTTATTAAGACTTAAACTTTACAGTTTCTCGTCTGTAACATTTAAACATATTTACAATATATATAGTACAATATTATGATATAAATAATATGCAATCATGATGAGGATGGACAAATGATGTAATGATTATGGACATACATGGAAAAATAATGACAATGTCATGATGGATTTTAGAATATACAAAACATGACCATGACTGTATTAAGAGTGTACAGTAGGGAGTATTCAACTGGTAACTGATATATCCAAACAAGTGAATTACGAAGGGATAAAGCTTCATGAATATATTTACTAAAGTTAACCAGCTCTAGGGAATTGACACATTGAACTATTTGCAATAATTTGAACATACTTGGTCTATTAGAATATAAGCGTTTAATATATTGTTTTCTTGTACACCTCACATTTAAACATGAAATTATACATCTCACAATTTGTGTTGGGTATATAAACATTTAGATTTGTATTTGAACGAAGTGTTAAGAATGCATTATTAGTTTGTGATTTTTGTTGGAACATGTCATGGAGATAATTGGGAAATAAATCATTAGACATTTTAATCATGAAACATGCTTTAACAGTATCATAGCCAGAGGCAAATTTCAACCGAGGCAATCTAGGGGGTCCGTAAAATATGGTTAAATTGCATGTTTTCTTTGAGCAGTAGCGATGAGGAGGACCTTTCCTTTGTGTTGTCAATATTCAATTGCATAACATTGTTATAGATACCAGCTATTCAGGGAATGTAAAGCATGCTTAAAATTTGACTGTGGTATCGTCTTATTTATTTTTTGGATATCATAAAAGTTGTGTCGTCAGCATATAAGACACCTGTATTTAGTGGTATTTAGTGGTAGATCATTAATAAATAAGAGAAATAGCAGGGGCCCAAGAATAGAACCCTGTGGCACTCCGTAGGGAGTATTCAACCCTTCAACATTCACATGCATATTGAGATTTCTCAGTGAAAGAAAATGCTTTCTTACACAATAGCTGTGTGGTTCTGTCTTGTAGTGAAATGAGGCTCCCCGGCAGAATGATTTAAAGTGTATAACGAATATATTAGCCAAATCTCATTGGAAGCTATACAAGAAAAGAAGATAAATTTGTGTTTATTAGTGTAATATGGGATTTTATTTCATCTTGATGATCACCTAAATAAAGAATTCAACTCGTGGAAATACAAATTCCAAGTTTACACTAATAAACACAACTATCCTCTGTTTATTTATTACATTGGTATGATATTTGTATTGCTACTGAAAGTCATTGCTAATGTTGCGGCAGGGTATTATCTTACCGCACGTCTCAGCGGATCTATTCGAAGAGCGGACATTTGAATTTGTGTTCAACTTTAGAAGAGATTAATTCGCAATATGATCTATGGCATTAATTAGTGTTATTTACTTCATGTATTTATCAGGCTCTTTAATTCCAAATATAGCTGTGTCCGTGTCAACTTCCGTGGATAACAATTAATTTCATATAATGAATGGATAAGACGAAAGGGCGCTTCCCTGACATACCCCTCTCTTTATATGAAACTATTAAGACATAGTTCCGTTATAGGCTATGTAAACTGTGTCATATTTTAAACTAATTTAACAAGACATACAATTGCTTTTATTTCCAAGGTACATGTATATAGTAACAGCATGACAAACTATGTTTTTAACTAACTAATGTTGGATAATTTTGGAATCATTTCATGGGACAGTAATATGCCTGTAGTCAGACCGGGTAGTATGTGAGATGGTACGGTGGTCGCCAGATCGGACAGGTGGGTTTTCTCCTAGTACTCCGGTTTCCTCCCACACTAAAGACCACAAATACGCTTGCATCCGCGCCAACGAGAGTAATTAATATAAGTTGTTAGAACTTTCTTCGCAATCTTTGTAAAATAAATAAAGTTTAAGCTTAATATGCCTGTATTTATATATTGAAATATAATATGTGTGTACGTGTATACTTAATACCAGGAATTAAATAGCATAACGTTTTAACAGAAACACTGGCTTAGGTAGATAACCCAACGGCTTCAGCACGGGATAACTCGAGCTACGACCACAACAGTCATGTCACCGGTTGCACAATTCAGCCAGCTGTATATATATATAACATTGTTAACAAGTAAAGGGAATGGTACCGTATGTATACTAGTATATACTAATGCTGACGTGTATGTGGCAACCTAATATCAAATACCAGTGTGTCTAAGAAAACTGTTTTTTTCTTCATGATTAATAATTGAATTGAAATCACCCCCTAATATACAAGTATGTTCGCGGTTTACTGTTATATCTTTCTCAATTAATTTAAAATATATTATATCATCCATATATAGTGTTATAGTGTAAGTATATATACGAGTTTTGTTTCTATTTTAAATATCTTACAACCACCTGACCTTTGGGATATAAACATATTCTCAGATCTCAAGCTCAAGTAATACGATTGAGTTTGACCTTTTTGCTCTTGGTTCAACTAATCAGAAGCTTGAGATGTGAACTTGAGACTGAAGAAAAGTTTTATTACCCCGAACATCGGTAGTATTTGAAGATTTAGGAGACCAAAGCCTAACTACCGTAGCATTCTGTTCAAGATAACTGTCAACATTTCTAAAGCAGTTATTTTCATACATTTGAAACCAGTATTTCTCAAGTTGTTTATGTAAATCATCCAACCATTTTGACAATTTTTGTTTTATTATTACAGAATACCGTCCGTATATTATTATCTAGTACTATTAAAACATCCGATAAATCAATCCTCTTTTAAATTAGCAAATTATTTGAAAAGAGCTTGGTACCCCAGCAACTATCTAACGTCAGTGCAATGTCTTCCGTGATAAATAATTTCCATTTACATAATTATGTTAAAGACCAAAAACCATAATAATTTGTATCTAATACAATTGTTTCTTCCTGTTAAATATACTTGATATTATACGATATTCTGCTTAAATATAATGTGCATCCTCTGTTACTAATACCATGAATACACTTGAATATGTAACTAAAAAGTCACGTGATGTAAATAAATATATTATGTGTTGTATTATATGATTACGTACTTATGTAGTATGTATTATATGATTATGTACTTATATAGTATGTATTATATGATTATGTACTTATATAGTATGTATTATATGATTATGTACTTATATATTATGTATTATATGATTATGTACTTATATAGTATGTATTATATGATTATGTACTTATATAGTATGTATTATATGATTATGTACTTATATATTATGTATTATATGATTATGTACTTATATAGTATGTATTATATGATTATGTACTTATATAGTATGTATTATATGATTATGTACTTATATATTATGTATTATATGATTATGTACTTATATAGTATGTATTATATGATTATGTACTTATATAGTATGTATTATATGATTATGTACTTATATATTATGTATTATATGATTATGTACTTATATAGTATGTATTATATGATTATGTACTTATATAGTATGTATTATATGATTACGTACTTATGTAGTATGTATTATATGATTATGTACTTATATAGTATGCATTATATGATTATGTACTATGTACAAGTCTGATAATAAAAATGTTGTTCTGTTCATAATTTTGTTCTTATTTTGATAGTTTCTCTTAGGAAAAACATTTAAATCCACGTTGCTTCCTTTCTCCCTCATGGCTATTCCAACAGGTATGAGTTATTAATCTAACGTTGTATTAACTTGTTTAGCAATCGAACTTGTAATATAATACATTTGTATCATATGCATTGCCTCATAGGGAACAATGTTCTGCTCCAATACATTCTTAAATTCGGGATTCTTTGAACCTGTTCTTTTTAAAATTCGGATCAAGTTAACTACTATAAGCAATGAAGAAAATTGTAAACTATTTAAATACGTACACTCGTTGTGCAAAAGATAGAAAAAACAAACAATATATTTGCACGAATAAATTATTGTCATGTATAAATAGAAATGGGGACATTTATTTATTTATATATATGACCCATTGTTAACCATGTAATATTATGATTTTTATGTATTATGTATAATCGTCTGCTATTATTTTCACGCCTAAATTATCAGTTCTCTGTTTGCGCGGGAACAAATTATATTCTGACAGCCGAAGGCAGCTGGTCAGTTATGTAAGATAATGGCCGCCGCTCTTGATGACCTATAAACACGTAATAATATTGTATAACATCACAGATGTTTGGCGCCGTAATGTCTGTTATAGATGTTAATTCTGCTATTTAAGAAATGAAAAATTATTAAGATATTAGTGCATTCTTATCCAGCCATGGAGGCGTTAAGGAAATGATGTAACTCACTATTAGAATATAAACTGTTTCTATGATAGTTAGAAAAATTTAATATTTAAAGAAGTATTAACTCTTAAATATTAAAGTCGTATTAAATACGTGAACGGAAGATAATTAGGCCTTTTAAGAAACGATTGTTTTGGCTAATATATCTATTAGAATAGTTTGATAAAGTGAAGGAAATTAGTATATTAGTAGAATTATTATAACACATTGAAATAGTGAGGCGAATAATGAGATACGAGAAATCATGAATAAATGAAACATGTTATAGATATGAAATAAAGCGAGATTGTTATTGATGATATTATACAAAGGAAAATGAAAGACTGTGTTGAGTTATAGTATTTGAAGGACCGTAGAGAAACCCCCTAGACAACTCCAGCGAGTCTACGATAGGGTAGACCCTGGTTAGAGCATTGATATCGGAAAATAGACATAAGAAGAAAGAGAGGCTTGTGACATCGTATATAAAAGCCACAAAACGCTTTGCATCTACAACTGATCGTTAAATAGAATCTGCCTGGTAATACCTAAAAGAATACACTACTACATTCGGATTTAGGGCGGGGATGCAGGGACTGGGTTAAGACAGCGATGGATTTTTTTCTTTTCTTTCCACATTTCCCCTATTGTTTCTTTTTAGTAACTTCTTTTCATTAAATTATTGATGGATTTATGAAAATAGTGTTTTATTTTCGAATCCTTCGTCTTTTTATTTCTCATTTTCGTCTTTAAAATTAACATTACCGACCTATCAAATTTAGAAATTTAGATTTATTAGTTTCCAGTTAATCAATATCAACATAAATAAAGTATAATTGATACTACTGAGACGATATTGTATATTTTGTTAAATAAAGTTTGATTATTGGGAAGGGCCGTTTTCTAATGTTGGTTATAACTGGTGGCCCGACACTTTTGCTATGTTACACAAATGTATATATGTGCCTTATAATCTGTTAACTTATTTCACATCTGATTCTATTCATGCTTGTATGTAATATTGAATTGTCGAATGTATTACATATTCAATAAAATATGGTTAAATCAAAGCACCGATATAACGGAAGTTAATAATAGATACTTATGGATATCTCAATAATCTGATACATAATTAATAATTAACGTCGGCGATACTTGCTATAAATAAACACATATGTAGAAATATGCGAATATATGTTTATCTTATGTTTTTATCAAAAGGCATAGTAACACATCTGGTACATTTCTCCATAAATATATTATATTAATATACAAAAAAACTCATTAATTAGTTACTAAAACAGGTTTGCCGGCATAGTCATCCTTATTTACGATTATAATTACATTTATAGTATTTATTATTACTATTATTATTAGTCTATTTATAGTATTTATTATTACTATTATTATTAGTCTATTTATAGTATTTATTATTACTATTATTATTAGTCTATTTATAGTATTTATTATTACTATTATTATAGTTATAATATTTATTCTATAATAATAATATCATTATTATATTATGGTATTTATTATCATAATATTTTATTAATAGTAATATTATTATTAGTACATGTTCTTTGAATCCTATTATTATTATTACAGTTAAATGCTATTTGCATTATTAATCGATTAATTGGTTAATGAAATTCATTCCTTTATATATATATCGATTAATTGGTTAATGAAATTCATTCCTTTATATATATATCGATTAATTGGTTAATGAAATTCATTCCTTTATATATATATCGATTAATTGGTTAATGAAATTCATTCCTTTATATATATATATCGATTAATTGGTTATATATAAAGGAATGAATTTCATTAACCAAATAATCGATTAATAATGCAGAGATATATATTTGCTGCAGGTAGAAATCCTATACTATGAGGACGAACCTTTATATAGTTTCTATCATCAACAACCAGTCTTTTAGATAGAGTCAAACGTACACATTCACAATGCAAGACAGGGGTTTTAAGGAATTAATCCGATTATAAAACGCAATCAAATAAAACCATGTATATACGTCTATCTACATTTCAAAAAGCTCGTGGCTGAAGCTAAATAATGATACAAAAACAATAAGAAATGTAACAGCTTGATTGAGAGAACGAATAAATAAATTAATTAGAACATATATTAGACGAGTAATACAATTATTAGAACATTTACCATAAGCACCGACGACTAATCCAACAACGATAACCCACTTTAAAATCATTGTCACTTGTATGGTACTTGCAAACAAACTCAAGCTTTTATAATCATTTTAGATCTGGTTATTGCCTGTAGCGACCCATTCTTTTGTTTATTAAAATACTCATATTCATCCAAGTCCCTGATTGGTTTGTCTATGTATTACGATCGTTTTGATTTACCAATCCAAAGTCACGTTCCTTGTCCTTTAAAATGGAGTGCCCAAATATGACATTGATTTAATATTACTCTAAGATTTATTCTAATCAAATGGTTGTCAAGATGAGTTATTTGTAATAAGCACTACAATACAGATGTTTCACTCAAGAAATGTAAACATATCAACATGATGACAATGTTAAACATTACACAAAAAGTTTACAAAGTTAAATTGGCGTTGTTTATTCCTACAATGTTTGTAGCTAAATAATAGTTGAAGTCGTGAAAGCGCAGTGGTAGTGCAATCGCTACAAGGTCCAGAGTTCGCGCTCCGCTGGAGCCGATACGAATGTGCCCTTCAGCCAAGGCATCATTTAAATTCCACATGCCTTTTCTCTCTCCATCATAGAGATGGATTCCATCTCCTTTTAGGAATACGTTCTCAAGTGTGATTAATATAAGTTGCAGGAACTTGTTTCGCAATGGAGCTAAATAAATTTGCATATACTAAGCTAAAACATGCTCAACTAAATAGCGCGGCGAGCAAGTGTGCGGATTACAAAAAACATCTTTCTTTTAAGTCCCTGTGTTCGAATCTCGTTTTTGACCTTTTTGGGGGTTTTCATCCCGTATTTTATATACTTCGGTTGGTTCGTCTATCACAAAATAGGTAACGCAACATACTTCTTATTATGCTATGCATAATACACACAAAGACACATTTACAATTACATATGTACATATATACACCTGTACATGACTTGAAATATTGCAGCTTCAGCCAAGAAACCTACACCTGTACATGAATTGAAATATTGCAGCTGCAGCCAAGAAACCTACACCTGTACATGCATTGAAATATTGCAGCTTCAGCCAAGAAACCTACATCTGTACATGCATTGAAATATTGCACTCAGCAAGAAACTACACCTGTACATGAATTGAAATATTGCAGCTGCAGCCAAGACACCTACACCGTACTGAATTGAAATATTGCAGCTGCAGCCAAGACAACTACACCTGTACATGAATTGAAATATGCAGCTGCAGCCAAGAAACCTACACCTGTACATGCATTGAAATATTGCAACTTCAGCCAAGAAACCTACACCGGTACGTGAATTGAAATATTGCAGCTGCAGCCAAGACACCTACACCGGTACGTGAATTGAAATATTGCAGCTGCAGCCAAGACAACTACACCTGTACATGAATTGAAATAGTGCAGCTGCAGCCAAGAAACCAACACCTGTACATGCATTGAAATATTGCAGCTTCAGCCAAGAAACCTACACCGGTACGTGAATTGAAATATTGCAGCTGCAGCCAAGACACCTACACCGGTACGTGAATTGAAATATTGCAGCTGCAGCCAAGACAACTACACCTGTACATGAATTGAAATAGTGCAGCTGCAGCCAAGAAACCTACACCTGTACATGCATTGAAATATTGCAGCTTCAGCCAAGAAACCTAAACCGGTACATGAATTGAAATATTGCAGCTGCAGCCAAGAAACCTACACCGGTACGTGAATTGAAATATTGCAGCTTCAGCCAAGAAACCAGTCTGGCAGTTTAAAGAATGTGTCATGTTTCAAATGTTCCGTGAATTGTTTCGTTTAAGATACACGAATAGAAAATAAATACAACTATATAAACAGTCTATAAATAAAACTATATAAACAGTCCATAAATACAACTATATAAACAGTCCATAAATAAAACTATATAAACAGTCCATAAATACAACTATATAAACAGTCCATAAATAAAACTATATAAACAGTCCATAAATACAACTATAAACAGTCCATAAATAAAACTATATAAACAGTCCATAAATACAACTATATAAACAGTCCATAAATACAACTATATAAACAGTCCATAAATAAAACAAAAACAAACTATATAAACAGTCCATAAATACAACTATATAAACAGTCCATAAACAACTATAAACAGTCCATAAATAACTATAAACAGTCATAAATACAACTATATAACAGTCCATAAATACAACTATATAAACTCCATAAATACAACTATAAAACCCAAAAAAACAAAAACACCAAAAAAAACAAAAACACCAAAAAAACAAAACACCAAAACAACAAAATCCATAAATACAACTATATAAACAGTCCATAAATACAACTATATAAACAGTCCATAAATACAACTATATAAACAGTCCATAAATAAAACTATATAAACAGTCCATAAATACAACTATATAAACAGTCCATAAATAAAACTATATAAACAGTCCATAAATACAACTATATAAACAGTCCATAAATACAACTATATAAACAGTCCATAAATAAAACTATATAAACTCCATAAATACAACTATATAAACAGTCCATAAATAAAACTATATAAACAGTCCATAAATAAAACTATATAAACAGTCCATAATACAACTATATAAACAGTCCATAAATACAACTATATAAACAGTCCATAAATAAAACTATATAAACAGTCCATAAATACAACTATATAAACAGTCCATAAATACAACTATATAAACAGTCCATAAATAAAACTATATAAACTCCATAAATACAACTATATAAACAGTCCATAAATAAAACTATATAAACAGTCCATAAATAAAAATATAAACAGTCCATAAATACAACTATAAACAGCCATAAATAAAAACTATATAAACAGTCCATAAATAAAACTATATAAACAGTCCATAAATACAACTATATAAACAGTCCATAAATAAAACTATATAAACAGTCCATAAATAAAACTATATAAACAGTCCATAATACAACTATATAAACAGTCCATAAATACAACTATATAAACAGTCCATAAATACAACTATATAAACAGTCCATAACTAAAACTATATAAACAGTCCATAAATACAACTATATAAACAGTCCATAATAAAACTATATAAACAGTCCATAAATACAACTATATAAACAGTCCATAAATACAACTATATTAACAGTCCATAAATACAACTATATAAACAGTCCATAAATAAAACTATATAAACAGTCCATAAATACAACTATATAAACAGTCCATAAATACAACTATATAAACAGTCCATAAATAAAACTATATAGACAGTCCATAAATAAAACGTAGACTCGAGAAATGTGATTCAAACTCACAAAATATCGGCTATTAGGCTAGCTAACTCATTGCCACAAAGGTAACTAGTTTAAACATAAAAACATAGCATGACGGTTACAATAAAACTGTAAATACTATAATATTCGGTGTCCTAACGAATCTACCGTTGATCAGTCATTTTCCATTATAAGAACTATTTTCTAAAAATAATGAAGTTCGTCTCCGATTCCTTGGAACTAGGAAGATAGGAATACCATATACTTTGAACACATACGTAGATTGAAGGGAATTCCTACTTCAATTGGCAATCTATGATTTCTAGTTCTTAATTTAACAACACATTTTAAATATTATTTAGAAGGCGTATATATTAAGTAGTTTTCAAATTCAAATTGTGTTTAAACAATATATTTAGTTCTGGCAACTACTATAATTAAATAGAGAACCATTCGTTTACAAATATGTCAGATACTTTCTGATTTACTGTGCATTTCAGCCACCTTTTATTAGGGAATTCGTGAGTTTCCCTATCATTTATAAGACCAGTTAATTTCAGTCAAATGAGATATTTTTAACATTTTTCAACCATTGGAATTTACAGTTTCGTATTATTATTCGAGTATCATATATTATATAGACCATACATGGGGCTAGACAATTTATGTGAATCCGGAGAAACCAAGTCAGACCAATACGATATAATTCTTGTTTTTATCTCAATAGCTATTAGTTTAATATCCCCAAATTTAACAACCATACAGTAATGTTGGCACTGTAACCTATCATCACTGATGGTCACGGGTTCGAGCCCCGCTCAGACCGTGTCTCATTCATATGAAAAAGTTGGCAGTTTCTTACGGATGTTGGTGCACCCAAGTACTGGTTAACCGCTGGAGCCTGCCCAGGAAAGGTGTTGTTAGGTAAACTGCCCGCCGGCGATATATCCCAAAATGGTGCTGATGCAGGCGTAAAACCCGAAATATAACATAACAGTAATATTGGCTTACAATTTTCATACATAACTCGATTTGCGTATCAATTGGAATACTTTTTTTAAAAGTGAATACATGGATTTTGTAGCTTGCTTTGAAAGTTCACGTTTCACATTATAATATGATCCACTTCTACTAAGTGATACTACTAGATATTTATTATCGGTCACGGCAGTGTCTATAGTTTCATTTCTGTATCTAAATGTATACATTCGTTGTATAGATAAGTACTTTTGTTTTAGAAGAGTAATGTGAGCCTCAAGGTATCACACTAATTTTCATAAACATTTAATGGATTGTGTAGATCGGTAGCTGATTCGGAAACAATGACTATCGACAGCATACAAAAGTAGAAATAATTTCACATTCCATTACCGTACATTTGTAATATCTAGCCCTCATTACACTGTACACCATTCAGCATATCATTGGACATGAAACGGTTATGTAAATCGTTCATATATATTGAAAATAGCAAATGGATAAATTCTCACTTTGCCGTACACCTATTTTACAAGGAACACTGATTGAAAGAACATCTTTAGCGGAAACACATGATTACTGCATTTTCATACATATTTTTACATGATTAGTGCATTTTCATACATATTTTTACATGATTAGTACATTTTCATACATATTTTTACCACATTAAAAAAACGCTTCTGTCACATTGCTTGGAGTAAGCTGGGATCAGAAGCCGTCTCTCCAAACCTTATCAAAAGCAGCCTTAAGATCAACAAACGCCCAACAAATATGTGTTAAAAATATTTCGTAATATATCAATTAGAGAGGTAACTACAACACGTTAGTTACTGTTGTACATCATTGACTTGAACTTCATTGATTGATTCATTTTCGACTGTAATTTAAAACAGAGGTAAATAATAGTTTACCAATGCAACCAAATAGTGTAATAAGTCGATAATAGGACGTGTCAGTAACCATGCATTTATTTTTTAAAATAGTGGTTATTATGCCAAGGGTCCAATACTTTGGTATGAAACAAGTATTGTGTATACTATTAAATACTAATTTTACATATATATCAGTCATAACTTGTAACGAACACGTAACCGTAGCGCTAAAATATTATTTAAACCTCAAGCTTTATTAGTCTTTAATGCCACTGCTGCACGTATGACTTCTTCTGATACTGAAACATTCAAAAGGGAAGTGAAACGTACTATCTGCATTATTAAAATTTACATTTTATAAAACGATCATATAAAGCGTTTATATTAATTAGTTTGCTTTTACATCACTTTTATTTTTACCGTTAGAATGTTATAATACTGGATCGGGTGGGATTTACCTAAATTTCTGAGTTTCGAAATTTAAGTTATTTTGAATTCTAAACTACCTCTACTGAGCGTTGATTTACATTTGGTCATATCACAAAGACTAGTTTTGTTGTTGTCATTCCTCCGTAGTTTAGACAAATAGTTGGCACTGTGAAATTTCGTCGTGATTATCTACAATTCTGGCAAACCAACCAGGCCCCGAGGTTATAACCCTTTTCTCCAATTTCAAACTCAGTATCAAGCTTCTGATTGGTTCTGCTGAGTGTAATACTCAGACGCACCCAATCAAATTCCTTGAGCTTGAGTTTGAGAATATTTTTATAACCTCGGGCCACAGGTCGTTTATTTAGAATGTGCTGTACACTGAGATATTCTATGGAGTGGATGATTAGAATGTGCTGCACACTGAGATATTCTATGGAGTGGATGATTAGAATGTGCTGCACACTGAGATATTCTAAGGAGTGGATGATTAGAATGTGCTGCACACTGAGATATTCTAAGGAGTGGATGATTAGAATGTGCTGCACACTGAGATATTCTATGGAGTGGATGATTAGAATGTGCTGCACACTGAGATATTGTAAGGAGTGGATGATTAGAATGTGCTGCACACTGAGATATTCTAAGGAGTGGATGATTAGAATGTGCTGCACACTGAGATATTCTATGGAGTGGATTATTAGAATGTGCTGCACTGAGCTATTCTAAGGAGTGGATTATTAGGATGTGCTGCACACTGAGATATTCTATGGAGTGGATGATTAGAATGTGCTGCACACTGAGATATTCTAAGAATTGGGGGATTAGAATGTGCTGCACACTGAGATATTCTAAGGAGTGGGGGATTAAAATGTGCTGCACACTGAGATATTCTAAGGTGTGGATGATTAGAATGTGCTGCACACTGAGATATGCTAAGGAGTGGGGATTATAATGTGCTGTATACTGAGATATTCTAAGGAGTGGGGGATTAGAATGTGCTGTACACTGAGATATTCTAACGAGTGGGGGATTAGAATGTGCTGCACACTGAGATATTCTAAGGAGTGGATGAATAGAATGTGCTGCACACTGAGATATTCTAAGGTGTGGATGATTAGAATGTGCTGCACACTGAGATATTCTAAGGAGTGGGGGATTAGAATGTGCTGCACACTGAGAATTTCTATGGAGTGGATGATTAGAATGTGCTGCACACTGAGATATTCTAAGGTGTGGATGATTAGAATGTGCTGCACACTGAGATATTCTAAGGAGTGGATGATTAGAATGTGCTGCACACTGGGATATTCTAAGGAGTGGATGATTAGAATGTGCTGCACACTGAGATATTCTAAGGAGTGGATGATTAGAATGTTCTGCACACTGAGATATTCTATGGAGTGGATGATTAGAATGTGCTGCACACTGAGATATTCTAAGGAGTGGATGATTAGAATGTGCTGCACACTGAGATATTCTAAGGAGTGGATGATTAGAATGTGCTGCACACTGAGATATTCTAAGGAATGGATGATTAGAATGTGCTGCACACTGAGATATTCTAAGGAGTGGATGATTAGGATGTGCTGCACACTGAGATATTCTATGGAGTGAATGATTAGAATGTGCTACACACTGAGATATTCTAAGAATTGGGGGATTAGAATGTGCTGCACACTGAGATATTCTAAGGAGTGGATGATTAAAATGTGCTGCACACTGATATATTCTAAGGTGTGGATGATTAGAATGTGCTGCACACTGAGATATGCTAAGGAGTGGGGATTACAATGTGCTGCACACTGAGATATTCTAAGGAGTGGATGATTAGAATGTGCTGCACACTGAGATATTCTAAGGTGTGGATGATTAGAATGTGCTGTACACTGAGATATTCTATGGAGTGGATGATTAGAATGTGTTGCACACTGAGATATTCTAAGGAGTGGATAATTAGAATGTGCTGCACACTGAGATATTCTAAGGAGTGGATGATTAGAATGTGCTGCACACTGAGATATTCTAAGGTGTGGATGATTAGAATGTGCTGCACACTGAGATATTCTAAGGAGTGGATAATTCGAATGTGCTGCACACTGAGATATTCTATGGAGTGGGGATTATAATGTGCTGTACACTGAGATATTCTAACGAGTGGGGGATTAGAATGTGCTGCACACTGAGATATTCTAAGGAGTGGATGATTAGAATGTGCTGCACACTGAGATATTCTAACTAGTGGGGGATTAGAATGTGCTGCACACTGAGATATTCTAAGGAGTGGGGGATTAGAATGTGCTGCACACTGAGAATTTCTATGGAGTGGATGATTAGAATGTGCTGCACACTGAAATATTCTAAGGTGTGGATGATTAGAATGTGCTGCACACTGAGATATTCTAAGGAGTGGATGATTAGAATGTGCTGCACACTGGGATATTCTAAGGAGTGGATGATTAGAATGTGCTGCACACTGAGATATTCTAAGGAGTGGATGATTAGAATGTTCTGCACACTGAGATATTCTATGGAGTGGATGATTAGAATGTGCTGCACACTGAGATATTCTAAGGAGTGGATGATTAGAATATGCTGCACACTGAGATATTCTAAGGAGTGGATGGTTAGAATGTGCTGCACACTGAGATATTCTAAGGAATGGATGATTAGAATGTGCTGCACACTGAGATATTCTAAGGAGTGGATGATTAGGATGTGCTGCACACTGAGATATTCTATGGAGTGGATGATTAGAATGTGCTACACACTGAGATATTCTAAGAATTGGGGGATTAGAATGTGCTGCACACTGAGATATTCTAAGGAGTGGATGATTAAAATGTGCTGCACACTGATATATTCTAAGGTGTGGATGATTAGAATGTGCTGCACACTGAGATATGCTAAGGAGTGGGGATTACAATGTGCTGCACACTGAGATATTCTAAGGAGTGGATGATTAGAATATGCTGCACACTGAGATATTCTAAGGAGTGGATGGTTAGAATGTGCTGCACACTGAGATATTCTAAGGAATGGATGATTAGAATGTGCTGCACACTGAGATATTCTAAGGAGTGGATGATTAGGATGTGCTGCACACTGAGATATTCTATAGTGGATGATTAGAATGTGCTACACACTGAGATATTCTAAGAATTGGGGGATTAGAATGTGCTGCACACTGAGATATTCTAAGGAGTGGATGATTAAAATGTGCTGCACACTGATATATTCTAAGGTGTGGATGATTAGAATGTGCTGCACACTGAGATATGCTAAGGAGTGGGGATTACAATGTGCTGCACACTGAGATATTCTAAGGAGTGGATGATTAGAATGTGCTGCACACTGAGATATTCTAAGGTGTGGATGATTAGAATGTGCTGCACACTGAGATATTCTAAGGAGTGGATGATTAGAATGTGCTGCACACTGAGATATTCTAAGGAGTGGATGATTAGAATGTGCTGCACACTGAGATATTCTAAGGAGTGGATGATTAGAATGTGCTGCACACTGAGATATTCTAAGGAGTGGATGATTAGAATGTGCTGCACACTGAGATATTCTAAGGAGTGGATGATTAGAATGTGCTGCACACTGAGATATTCTAAGGAGTGGATGATTAGAATGTGCTGCACACTGAGATATTCTAAGGAGTGGATGATTAGAATGTGCTGCACACTGAGATATTCTAAGGAGTGGATGATTAGAATGTGCTGCACACTGAGATATTCTAAGGAGTGGATGATTAGAATGTGCTGCACACTGAGATATTCTATGGAGTGGATGATTAGAATGTGCTACACACTGAGATATTCTAAGAATTGGGGGATTAGAATGTGCTGCACACTGAGATATTCTAAGGAGTGGATGATTAAAATGTGCTGCACACTGATATATTCTAAGGTGTGGATGATTAGAATGTGCTGCACACTGAGATATGCTAAGGAGTGGGGATTACAATGTGCTGCACACTGAGATATTCTAAGGAGTGGATGATTAGAATATGCTGCACACTGAGATATTCTAAGGAGTGGATGGTTAGAATGTGCTGCACACTGAGATATTCTAAGGAATGGATGATTAGAATGTGCTGCACACTGAGATATTCTAAGGAGTGGATGATTAGGATGTGCTGCACACTGAGATATTCTATGGAGTGGATGATTAGAATGTGCTACACACTGAGATATTCTAAGAATTGGGGGATTAGAATGTGCTGCACACTGAGATATTCTAAGGAGTGGATGATTAAAATGTGCTGCACACTGATATATTCTAAGGTGTGGATGATTAGAATGTGCTGCACACTGAGATATGCTAAGGAGTGGGGATTACAATGTGCTGCACACTGAGATATTCTAAGGAGTGGATGATTAGAATGTGCTGCACACTGAGATATTCTAAGGTGTGGATGATTAGAATGTGCTGCACACTGAGATATTCTAAGGAGTGGTGATTAGAATGTGCTGCACACTGAGATATTCTAAGAGTGGATTAGAATGTGCTGCACACTGAGATATAAAAAAACCACAACAGGAGATTAGAATGTGCTGCACACTGAGATATTCTAAGGAGTGATCACACTGAGATATTCTAAGGGGGATTAGAATGTGCTGCACACTGAGATATTCTAAGGAGTGGAGATTAAATGTGCTGCACAGAATATCTAGGATGATTAGAATGTGCTGCACACTGAGATATGCTAGGAGGGGATTAGAATGTGCTGCACACTGAGATATTCTAAGGAGTGGATGATAGAAATTAGAAGTGCTGCACACTGAGAATTCTAAGGAGTGGAGATTAAACACAAAACCACAACAAAAAAACCAAAAAAACCACACAAAAAAAACCAAACAAAAAACAAAACAAAAAACCACACAAAAAAAACCAAAACAAAAAACCAAAAAAATAAATGTGCTGCACACTGAGATATTCTAAGGAGTGGATGATTAGAATGTGCTGCACACTGAGATATTCTAAGGAGTGGATGATTAGAATGTGCTGCACACTGAGATATGCTAAGGAGTGGGGATTAGAATGTGCTGCACACTGAGATATTCTAAGGAAAAAACCACAAAAAAAAAAACCACACAAAAAAAAACACAAAAAAAAAAACCACACAAAAAAATTAGAATGTGCTGCACACTGAGATATCTAGAGTATGTAATTGCTGCACACTGAGGAGTGGATGATTAGAATGTGCTCACACTGAATATCTAGTGGAGATTAGAATGTGCTGCACACTGAGATATTCTAAGGAGTGGATGATTAGAATGTGCTGCACACTGAGATATTCTAAGGAGTGGATGATTAGAATGTGCTGCACACTGAGATATTCTAAGGAGTGGGGATTATAATGTGCTGTACACTGAGATATTCTAAGGAGTGGATGATTAGAATGTGCTGCACACTGAGATATTCTAAGGAGTGGATGATTAGAATGTGCTGCACACTGAGATATTCTAACGAGTGGGGGATTAGAATGTGCTGCACACTGAGATATTCTAAGGAGTGGATGATTAGAATGTGCTGCACACTGAGATATTCTAACGAATGGGGGGATTAGAATGTGCTGCACACTGAGATATTCTAACGAGTGGGGGATTAGAATGTGCTGCACACTGAGATATTCTAACGAGTGGGGGATTAGAATGTGCTGCACACTGGGATATTCTAAGGAGTGGATGATTAGAATGTGCTGCACACTGAGATATTCTAAGGAGCGGATGATTAGAATGTGCTGCACACTGGGATATTCTAAGGAGTGGATGATTAGAATGTGCTGCACACTGAGATATTCTAACTAGTGGGGGATTAGAATGTGCTGCACACTGAGATATTCTAACGAATGGGGGATTAGAATGTGCTGCACACTGAGATATTCTAACTAGTGGTGGATTAGAATGTGCTGCACACTGAGATATTCTAACGAGTGGGGGATTAGAATGTGCTGCACACTGAGATATTCTATGGAGTGGATGATTAGAATGTGCTGCACACTGAGATATTCTAAGGAGTGGGGGATTAGAATGTGCTGCACACTGAGATATTCTAAGGAGTGGATGATTAGAATGTGCTGCACACTGAGATATTCTAAGGAGTGGGGGATTAGAATGTGCTGCACACTGAGATATTCTAACTAGTGGGGGATTAGAATGTGCTGCACACTGAGATATTCTAACGAGTGGGGGATTAGAAATGGTTATACTCACCAGTTGATGATGAACTTGAACTTGCGGTATTGATATTTATAAATTACCCTACGCCTTAAGCGTATTTATTTAAAAACGTGTCATGTATCGCTTAATAAAGGTTTAATACTAGGAACCATTTGCCTACGAATTATAGTTTTATTATTTGATTTGAAGAGAAAGAAAATAAAAGGCTCCAATAGACTTTACTACATATTCCGAATGTTTTACATTTGTGTTTGTAAACATTATATTTGAATATAGAGATTTGACATACATATTGTTTAAAGTTATCGTGTGCGGCGGACGAAAGTTCCCTAGGGCTAAACTAGTAATGTACCGGATATGGTTTCCATTAGTAGGTACGGTAACTGACTATATCTGATGATATGGTGGGCGTGTAAGTGGTCCGTTTCTGATGTCACCAATGATAGATATGGCGGCTTCGTTATCTACATCGTTGTAACTGTTAGGTGTACGTACCATGTCGCCTAGAGTTATGAATTATACACATTTATAAAAATAAATACTGTTCATACCCGTCACTTATCTGCAAAACAGCGTATCGCATGTCACTTGTTATGTTCGACATATCGGAATCTCACGGTTTGCTGTGAGATGTGCCTCGGCCTTGACTTAGCGGTAGCGCGTTCGTTTCAGGTGCGAAAGGCCCGGAGTTCGAGCCGTTACGATTGTGCCATTAGGCAAGGCATTTAAATTCCACATGCCTCTTCTATCTCCCTCGTGGTGATGAATTCCATCTCGAAAGTGATTAATATAAGTTGTAAGAACTTTTCGCAATCGAGCTAAAATACATTTGTATAAACCATAATGGAGTCCTATTCGCATTGGTCAATATAACCCAAAATCATAATGAAGTCTTATTCTAAATAGGTCAATATTACCCAAACCATAATAAAGTCTTATTCTAAATAGGTCAATATTACCCAAAATCATAATGAAGTCTTATTCTAAATAGGTCAATATTGCCCAAAACCATAATGGAAGCCCTATTCTAAATATGTCAATATTACCCCAAACTATAATGAAGCCCTAGTGTAAATAGGTCAATATTGCCCAAAACTATAACGAAGCCCTATTCTAAATAGGTCAGTATTACCCAAAACCATAATGTCGTCCTATTCTAAATAGGTCAATATTACCCAAAACCATAATGAAGCCCTATTGTAAATAGGTCAATATTACCCAAAATTATAATGAAGCCCTATTGTAAATATGTCAATATTGCCCAAAACCATAATGAAGCCCTATTGTAAATATGTCAATATTGCCCAAAACCATAATGAAGCCCTATTGTAAATATGTCAATATTGCCCAAAACCATAATGAAGCCCTATTGTAAATAGGTCAATATTGCCCAACACTATAACGAAGCCCTATTCTAAATAGATCAATATTACCCAAAACCATAATGACGTCCTATTCTAAATTGGTTAATATTACCCAAAACCATAATGAAGTCTTATTCTAAATAGGTCAATATTACCTAAACCATAATGATATCTTATTCTAAATCTGTCAATATTGCCCAAAACCATAATGGAATCCCTATTCTAAATATGTCAATATTACCCAAAACTATAATGAAGCCCTATTCTAAATAGGTCAGTATTACCCAAAACCATAACGACGTCCTATTCTAAATAGGTCAATATTACCCAAAACCGTAATGAAGCCCTATTGTAAATAGGTCAATATTACCCAAAACTATAATGTAGCCCAAAACCATAATGAAGTCCTATTATAAATAGGTCAATATTACCCAAAGCCATACTGTACACCGTATACGTAAAAGAACCAGAGGATTTTCTGGAATGGGTCTCTGTCTGTATCATTGCACTATCCTCCAAAACTCTAAAATGACTAATCTCTTCAGGAGGCGTCCCTCATATTTGCATCCGGTAGCGACGATAAATAAACGTAAAACACACTTGTTTAACCCAAATGTCGGTAACGATGTTATCCGATGTATATTTTGTTCCGAAAATATCATGATTAAATATTTAGCACACGGAGTAGAAGTAGTAATTATTATTACTGTAATAGCGAGAGAAGTAGCAGATGACGTTACGTATACTGTAACTGGAAATAGTATGCCCAGTAGGTGGCATTCACAGGGGAAGGAGGACCATCACGTTGCCATGGTAATGCGTAAACAAAAATAAGGAGAAGAACTATATAAGTTTTCTTTCGTTCTAATCCCTTTCAGTCTACTGCTGTTAAATTATATGTAAAATGTTCATTTCTTTATTACATGTACAAACACTGAAATAAATAATGTTTAAACTAATCTATTTATAGAATTTCAGTGTCAAGTTTTCTTTCATTCTAAACCCTTTCAGTCTACTGCTGTTAAATTATATGTAAAATGTTCATTTCTTTATTACATGTACAAACACTGAAATAAATAATGTTTAAACTAATCTATTTATAGAATTTCAGTGTCAAGTTTTCTTTCATTCTAAACCCTTTCAGTCTACTGCTGTTAAATTATATGTAAAATGTTCATTTCTTTATTACATGTACAAATACTGAAATAAATAATGTTTAAACTAATCTATTTATAGAATTTCAGTGTCAAGTTTTCTTTCATTCTAAACCCTTTCAGTCTACTGCTGTTAAATTATATGTAAAATGTTCATTTCTTTATTACATGTACAAATACTGAAATAAATAATGTTTAAACTAATCTATTTATAGAATTTCAATGTCAAGTTTTCTTTCATTCTAATCCATTTCGGTCTACTGCTCTAAATTATATGTAAAATGTTCATTTTAAAAATTCTATATTTCACTTAATTGCCCCCAGAGAATGTCTCGTGTCAGTCAATTTTTGTGCTAGTGGTTCTTTATTTTATTTATTCTTTCCTAGCTAATCGTTACCTTTTTTTATTTAATTTTTATTTAAGTTTATTTAACGTCGCTACCGGTTTCCCATTTGAGCGACGGGCAGTTTTACCTAACAACACCTTTCCTGGGCAGGCTCCAGCGGCTAACCAGTACACCAATCTCCGTAAGAAACCGCCACTTTTTTCATATAAATGAGACACGGCCTGAGCGGGGCTCGAACACGTGACAAGTCAGCCACATTAACCACTCGACCACGGAGGCTGACCCACATATTTTAATAAAACCCCAAACTATTTAATTTCCCGGTTTCTAGGTTATATATAGCAACATCTCAACTGTGATACGATTGGTCGGAGATTTGCTGTTTCATATAAATGGTATCCAAGTCAGCTACCTTAACCACTCGACCACGAGGGGCGGTTAATCTTTACCCTATTGAATGCATGCCCAATATATATATATATACTCAAACGCAAAAGAAAGTGTGCATATAGGTTTTTCTTAATATTCCTTATATCCATAATAGGAATTGTATGATGCTTGGTACCACTGTTTAGCTTATTCAATTGCCTACACACCCAAATAATTTTTTTTTAAAATAGCAGTTACTATAGATGCACAGAATTCGGTTACATGTGTTTAGGGTCAAAATGAAAAATACACAAACTGTGATATTGGTGTTATTGTGAGTATAATCACGTTTTGCAGCTCTCGTAATGGTTTTGTTGTGATTATTTGATTAATACGGATATGGCCGCCAGTTTGTCTGTAACCTGTACAATACGGCGTCTCATGGAATTGACGTAACATTGTACGACGTGTGCCGGTATGTTGTTCCATTCCATCTGCAGAGCATTCTGTAGGTCATCCAAATTGTTGACGACATGTCTTGACCTAACTCTACGACCAAGAACATCCCAGATATGCTCGATTGGGTTGAGGTCAGGAGAAACGGCAGGCCAAGGCAAGGCGTTAACGCCATTTGCATTTAGGTATTGCTGCGTTAGCTGTGCCGTGTGCGGACGTGCATTGTCGTGCATCAATGTGGCGGGTGCATGCTGATAAACAAATGGAACAGCTACTGGTCTTAACACCTGGTTAATGTACTCGGCTGCATTAAGATTGCCATTAACAATAACCAGATCAGTTTTCCTGTTTCCCATGATCCCGCCCCAAACCATAACACTGCCCCCGCCAAACCTGTTTCTCTCTACAACACAGGCGTCAGCAAATCGCTCCCCTCTCCTCCTAAATACCCTCACCCTCCCACCATGATGACTCAGGTTAAACCTAGATTCATCGGAATAGACAATTCTATCCCACTGACGTCTTTGCCAACGGAGATGAAGCCGTGCCCAGTTCAAACGAGCAACGCGATGACGTCGTTCGAGTACATTACCAACGTAAGCCCGTCTAGGTCTGATAGGCCGAACACAATTACGCAGACGCTTCAGAACTGTGTCCCTGCTAATACCGTACTGCCTCGCTGTAGCGCTAGCACTTTGGAAAAGACGTCTGGTGTGCGTCAGTTCAAAATGACGGTCTAATCTGACGTCAGTTACACGAGGCCTGCCAGTTCGAGGACGATCGGCAACTGTTCCTGTTTGCTGGAACCTGGCACGAAGTTTACTTACTGTGTTTCTGTGGCAATTAAATGCCCTTGAAACAGTATCATTGGAGTCACCTCTGCTAAGCATCATCAAAGCTTCAATCCGTTGACGCTGAGAGAGTCTGGGCATAGCGAGTTTTGAAAATATTTAAATTGCTGTGTGTTTTTCTTACTCATAGATGTTGTATGAAAGTAATGAGAGATTATTTGACCGATTTCACATTTATCCAGACATTGCACGGGCAAATCGTGCAAAACGCTTGTATAGGGACGTTACGTAACAATACTGACACAATACCGACAGATATAGCCATTGTTCAACACAGTGACAGGCGTGCTTCACGTGCTACACAGGTGAAAGATTTCTAACCGATATAACTATAGCTATCATAAAAAGAAACGTGTACACTTTCTTTTGCGTTTGAGTATATATGTGAATGACGATAACTCCACTATAGCTTTATCATAAATTGTGTCCAATAGTTATTTCCCTTTCTTAACATTGCTGCATTAGTGTGCCAGCCTGGTGCGGTACGTACGGTCAGTTATCGGCCTCCAATGACCTCATTATAAACGCGGTTGACAATACTCGTTTGATTGTTTTGGGGTATGGAGCTTTGCGGTATACAGTCGAATTCGAATCCCACTGGTGGTGTCGAATGATTTCAATTGAGGAATATATCTTGCTGGCTTGTGGAAGGTCGGTGGTTCTACCCGGATCTGTGAGGAATCTGGGATCTTCCTCCACCAGCTGGAGAGTCGCCATAGAACCTAACCTGTTTTAAGTGCGACTTTTCACCCCACTAACAACCATACCAGCCTTCCCTGCCTTTTCTGAAGATATATATAAATATTCCTATATAAATATGGACTATATTATAAATTGCACATACAGTCAAACCTGTACTAAGCAGCCAGCCAAGGGAATCACAGAAAGTGGCTGCTTAGCACAGGTGGCTGCTTAATAGAGGTCAAATGTATAATAAAACAACATATTGGGAATCTGGAAACTGGCTGCTTAATACAGGTTGGCTGCTTAACAGAGGTCAAATGTATAATAAAACAACATATTGGGAATCTGGAAACTGGCTGCTTAATACAGGTTATACCTGCTTAACAGAGGTGACCACTAACACAGGTTTGACTGTATGCTGACTTCTTGTTGATGTTTGATCTAAAATGGCAGATGTATCATAGGCATGCAGTGATTGGTTAGTACAAGAGCACGTGATTAAATATGGTCACGTGTGTGGTCAAAAGTACGTGTCAACTAATTTATGAATGACCACGCTTTCATCCAAGCCAACGAGAGTGATTAATATAAGTTGTTAAAACTTGCTTCGCAATCGTTGTAAAATAAATATAAAAAAATTAATACTTTAAGTATTGGTCTAAGCGAAATAAATAACACTTTGCATTTAAATTCCACATTGTCTCTTATCTCTCCCTCGTGGCGATGGATTTCACCAGGAATGATGTCTCGACAATGATTAATATAAGATTAAAAAAACTTGTTTCCCAATCGAGCTGAAATAAATTTGTATAAACTATACCAGCAGATAAATAAGTAATCCAGCGGATTATAGTCTGGCTGTTGTCATTAATCGTCGCTATGTTATAAGACGACTTAGCTCGCCCTATGGTTCTCCAGCGTCGATGGTAAATATGTTCAATCTTCACGACTTAGCCTAATACGGTAGCCGGAAACCGGTAGATACAGTTCACTAACAATACTGTTCAAAAATTCTAATCAAGTAGCCCGACTCAAACACGATGAATGTAGTTCTGCACTAACGAAGCGAGTTTGTCTAATCAAGCCGACCCATGTTATTATGTCAATGAGCGCCGCCCAGACACAGATCAATATCGTGTGCGCAGATGATTACATCAGTTTCGTAAGAAGCGCATTTTGTAAAGGGATTATGTGTAAACCATGCTATTATTTAGCTCATAAGAAACGTCAAGGCACGTGTATTACATGGTCCAGTGGTTTGACTTGCAATGGAGGGGTGTGTCACGCAGCGAGGGTGTGGCACAATCAGCAGTCTACTTCTCATTGCTTTTATATATAGTTTTATTAACAATGTCAATACACATACATTCCAATGCTATCCAGAATACATGCACAATGTACCATCGTATATAAAATCCCGTCTCTATCTTAAGATATGGTCCCACATATGATGGTACCGTAGTGGAGCATCATGGGCCATCTTAGACCATCGTGAAAGCCATCTAGATCCCAACACATGCCTTAGCTTTGTCATCCTCCCCCACTAGATCCAGCCCAACACCTGTCTTAGCTGTGTCATCCTCCCCACTAGAACCAACCCAACACATGCCTTAGCTTTGTCATCCTCCCTACTAGATCCAGCCCAACACCTGTCTTAGCTTTGTCATCCTGCCCACTAGATCCAGCCCAACACATGCTTTGTCATCCGCCCCAACTGATCCAGCCCAACACCCAACACATGCCGTAGCTTTGTCATCCTCCCCACTAGATCCAGCCCAACACATGCCGTAGCTTTGTCATCCTCCCCACTAGATTCAGCCCAACACATGCCGTAGCTTTGTCATCCTCCCCACTAGATCCAGCCCAACACATGCCTTAGCTTTGTCATCCTCCCTACTAGATCCAGCCCAACACCTGTCTTAGCTTTGTCATCCTGCCCACTAGATCCAGCCCAACACATGCTTTGTCATCCGCCCCAACCGATCAAGTCCAACACCCAACAAATGTCTTAACTTTGTCATTCTCCCCACTAGATCCAGCCCAACACATGTCTTAGCTTTGTCATCCTGCCCACTAGATCCAGCCCAACACATGTCTTAGCTTTGTCATCCGCCCCAACCGATCCAGCCCAACACATGTCTTAGCTTTGTCATTCTCCCCACTAGATCCAGCCCAACACATGTCTTAGCTTTGTCATCCGCCCCAACCGATCCAGCCCAAAACATGCCGTAGCTTTGTCATCCTCCCCACTAGATCCAGCCCAACACATGTCTTAGCTTTGTCATCCGCCACAACCGATCCAGCCCAACACATGTCTTAGCTTTGTCATTCTCCCCACTAGATCCAGCCCAACACATGTCTTAGCTTTGTCATCCGCCCCAACCGATCCAGCCCAACACATGCCGTAGCTTTGTCATCCTCCCCACTAGATCCAGCCCAACACATGCCTTAGCTTTGTCATCCTCCCCACTAGATCCAGCCCAACACATGCCTTAGCTTTGTCATCCTCCCCACTAGATCCAGCCCAACACCCAACACATGCCGTAGCTTTGTCATCCTCCCCACTAGATCCAGCCCAACACCCAACACATGCCGTAGCTTTGTCATCCTCCCCACTAGATCCAGCCCACACCAACACATGCCGTAGCTTTGTCATCCTCCCCACTAGATCCAGCCCAACACATGTCTTAGCTTTGTCATTATCCCCACTAGATCCAGCCCAACACATGTCTTAGCTTTGTCATCCTCCCCACTAGATCCAGCCAACCCAACACATGTCTTAGCTTTGTCATCCTCCCCACTAGATCCAGCCCAACACATGTCTTAGCTTTGTCATCCTCCCCACTAGATCCAGCCCAACACATGTCTTAGCTTTGTCATTATCCCCACTAGATCCAGCCCAACACATGTCTTAGCTTTGTCATCCTCCCCACTAGATCCAGCCCAACACATATCTTAGCTTTGTCATCCTCCCCACTAGATCCAGCCCAACACATGTCTTAGCTTTGTCATCCTCCCCACTAGATCCAGCCCAACACATATCTTAGCTTTGTCATTATCCCCACTAGATCCAGCCCAACACATGTCTTAGCTTTGTCATCCTCCCCACTAGATCCAGCCCAACACATATCTTAGCTTTGTCATTATCCCCACTAGATCCAGCCCAACACATGTCTTAGCTTTGCATCCTCCCATAGATCCAGCCCAACACATGTCTTAGCTTTTCTCCTCCCCACTAGACCCAGCCCAACACACGTCTTAGCTTTGTCATCCTACCCACTAGATCCAGCCCAACACATGTCTTAGCTTTGTCATCCTCCCCACTAGATCCAGCCCAACACATGTCTTAGCTTTGTCATCCTCCCCACTAGATCCAGCCCAACACATGTCTTAGCTTTGTCATTATCCCCACTAGATCCAGCCCAACACATGTCTTAGCTTTGGCATCCTGCCCACTAGATCCAGCCCAACACCCAACACATGTCTTAGCTTTATCCTCCTCAGTCTCCCCACTAGACCCAGCCCAACACACGTCTTAGCTTTGTCATCCTACCTACTAGATCCAGCCCAACACATGTCTTAGCTTTGTCATCCTCCCCACTAGATCCAGCCCAACACATGCCTTAGCTTTGTCATCCTCCCCACTAGATCCAGCCCAACACATGTCTTAGCTTTGTCATCCTCCCCACTAGATCCAGCCCAACACATGTCTTAGCTTTGCATCCTGCCCAATAGATCCAGCCCAACACCCAACACATGTCTTAGCTTTGTCTCTACTCCCCACTAGATCCAGCCCAACACATGTCTTAGCTTTGTCATCCTCCCCACTAGATCCAGCCCAACACATGTCTTAGCTTTGTCATCCTCCCCACTAGATCCAGCCCAACACATGCCTTAGCTTTGTCATCCTCCCCACTAGATCCAGCCCAACACATGCCGTAGCTTTGTCATCCTCCCCACTAGATCCAGCCCAACACATGTCTTAGCTTTGTCATTATCCCCACTAGATCCAGCCCAACACATGTCTTAGCTTTGTCATCCTCCCCACTAGATCCAGCCCAACACATGTCTTAGCTTTGTCATCCTCCCCACTAGATCCAGCCCAACACATGTCTTAGCTTTGTCATCCTCCCCACTAGATCCAGCCCACCAACACATGCCTTAGCTTTGTCATCCTCCCCACTAGATCCAGCCCAACACATGTCTTAGCTTTGTCATTATCCCCACTAGATCCAGCCCAACACATGTCTTAGCTTTGTCATCCTCCCCACTAGATCCAGCCCAACACATGCCTTAGCTTTGTCATCCTCCCCACTAGATCTAGCCCAACACATGCGTAGCTTTGTCATCCTCCCCACTAGATCCAGCCCAACAAATGCAGTAGCTTTGTCATCCTCCCCACTAGATCCAGCCCAACACATGTCTTAGCTTTGTCATCCTCCCCACTAGATCCAGCCCAACACATGTCTTAGCTTTGTCATTATCCCCACTAGATCCAGCCCAACACATGTCTTAGCTTTGGCATCCTGCCCACTAGATCCAGCCCAACACCCAACACATGTCTTAGCTTTATCCTCCTCAGTCTCCCCACTAGACCCAGCCCAACACACGTCTTAGCTTTGTCATCCTACCTACTAGATCCAGCCCAACACATGTCTTAGCTTTGTCATCCTACCCCACTAAACCCAGCCCAACAAATGTCTTAGCTTTGTCATCCTCCCCACTAGATCCAGCCCAACACATGCCTTAGCTTTGTCATCCTCCCCACTAGATCCAGCCCAACACATGCCTTAGCTTTGTCATCCTCCCCACTAGATCCAGCCCAACACATGCCTTAGCTTTGTCATCCTCCCCACTAGATCCAGCCCAACACATGCCTTAGCTTTGTCATCCTCCCCACTAGATCCAGCCCAACACCCAACACATGCCGTAGCTTTGTCATCCTCCCCACTAGATCCAGCCCAACACATGTCTTAGCTTTGTCATTATCCCCACTAGATCCAGCCCAACACATGTCTTAGCTTTGTCATCCTCCCCACTAGATCCAGCCCAACACCCAACACATGTCTTAGCTTTGTCATCCTCCCCACTAGATCCAGCCCAACACATGTCTTAGCTTTGTCATCCTCCCCACTAGATCCAGCCCAACACCCAACACATGCCGTAGCTTTGTCATCCTCCCCACTAGATCCAGCCCAACACATGTCTTAGCTTTGTCATTATCCCCACTAGATCCAGCCCAACACATGTCTTAGCTTTGTCATCCTCCCCACTAGATCCAGCCCAACACACTCCCAACACATGCTAGCTTTGTCATCCTCCCCACTAGATCCAGCCCAACACATGTCTTAGCTTTGTCATCCTCCCCACTAGATCCAGCCCAACACATGTCTTAGCTTTGTCATCCTCCCCACTAGATCCAGCCCAACACATGCCGTAGCTTTGTCATCCTCCCCACTAGATCCAGCCCAACACATGTCTTAGCTTTGTCATCCTCCCCACTAGATCCAGCCCAACACATGTCTTAGCTTTGTCATTATCCCCACTAGATCCAGCCCAACACATGTCTTAGCTTTGTCATCCTCCCCACTAGATCCAGCCCAACACATGCCTTAGCTTTGTCATCCTCCCCACTAGATCCAGCCCAACACATGCCTTAGCTTTGTCATCCTCCCCACTAGATCCAGCCCAACACATGTCTTAGCTTTGTCATCCTCCCCACTAGATCCAGCCCAACAAATGCAGTAGCTTTGTCATCCTCCCCACTAGATCCAGCCCAACACATGTCTTAGCTTTGTCATCCTCCCCACTAGATCCAGCCCAACACATATCTTAGCTTTGTCATTATCCCCACTAGATCCAGCCCAACACATGTCTTAGCTTTGGCATCCTGCCCAATAGATCCAGCCCAACACATGTCTTAGCTTTATCCTCCTCAGTCTCCCCACTAGATCCAGCCCAACACACGTCTTAGCTTTGTCATCCTACCTACTAGATCCAGCCCAACACATGTCTTAGCTTTGTCATCCTCCCCACTAGATCCAGCCCAACACATGCCTTAGCTTTGTCATCCTCCCCACTAGATCCAGCCCAACACATGCCTTAGCTTTGTCATCCTCCCCACTAGATCCAGCCCAACACATGTCTTAGCTTTGTCATCCGCCCCAACCGATCCAGCCCAACACCCAACACATGTCTTAGCTTTGTTATTCTCCCCACTAGATCCAGCCCAACACATGTCTTAGCTTTGGCATCCTCCCCACTAGATCCAGCCCAACACATGTCTTAGCTTTGTCATCCTCCCCACTAGATCCAGCCCAACACATGTCTTAGCTTTGTCATCCTCCCCCACTAGACCCAGCCCAACACATGTCTTAGCTTTGTCATCCGTCCCAACCGACCCAGCCCAACACCCAACACATGTCTTAGCTTTGTTATTCTCCCCACTAGATCCAGCCCAACACATGTCTTAGCGTTGGCATCCTCCCCACTAGATCCAGCCCAACACATGTCTTAGCTTTGTCATCCTCCCCACTAGATCCAGCCCAACACATGTCTTAGCTTTGTCATCCTCCCCACTAGATCCAGCCCAACACATGTCTTAGCTTTGTCATCCTCCCCACTAGATCCAGCCCAACAAATGCCGTAGCTTTGTCATCCTCCCCACTAGATCCAGCCCAACACATGTCTTAGCTTTGTCATCCTCCCCACTAGATCCAGCCCAACACATGTCTTAGCTTTGTCATTATCCCCACTAGATCCAGCCCAACACATGTCTTAGCTTTGTCATCCTCCCCACTAGATCCAGCCCAACACATGTCTTAGCTTTGTCATCCTCCCCACTAGATCCAGCCCAACACATGCCTTAGCTTTGTCATCCTCCCCACTAGATCCAGCCCAACACATGTCTTAGCTTTGTCATTATCCCCACTAGATCCAGCCCAACACATGTCTTAGCTTTGTCATCCTCCCCACTAGATCCAGCCCAACACATGCCTTAGCTTTGTCATCCTCCCCACTAGATCTAGCCCAACACATGCCGTAGCTTTGTCATCCTCCCCACTAGATCCAGCCCAACAAATGCAGTAGCTTTGTCATCCTCCCCACTAGATCCAGCCCAACACATGTCTTAGCTTTGTCATCCTCCCCACTAGATCCAGCCCAACACATGTCTTAGCTTTGTCATTATCCCCACTAGATCCAGCCCAACACATGTCTTAGCTTTGGCATCCTGCCCAATAGATCCAGCCCAACACCCAACACATGTCTTAGCTTTATCCTCCTCAGTCTCCCCACTAGACCCAGCCCAACACACGTCTTAGCTTTGTCATCCTACCTACTAGATCCAGCCCAACACATGTCTTAGCTTTGTCATCCTCCCCACTAGATCCAGCCCAACACATGCCTTAGCTTTGTCATCCTCCCCACTAGATCCAGCCCAACACATGTCTTAGCTTTGTCATCCGCCCCAACCGATCCAGCCCAACACCCAACACATGTCTTAGCTTTGTTATTCTCCCCACTAGATCCAGCCCAACACATGTCTTAGCGTTGGCATCCTCCCCACTAGATCCAGCCCAACACATGTCTTAGCTTTGTCATCCTCCCCACTAGATCCAGCCCAACACATGCCGTAGCTTTGTCATCCTCCCCACTAGATCCAGCCCAACACATGCCGTAGCTTTGTCATCCTCCCCACTAGATCCAGCCCAACACATGCCGTAGCTTTGGCATCCTCCCCACTAGATCCAGCCCAACACATGTCTTAGCTTGTCATCCTCCCCACTAGATCCAGCCCAACAACCATCCTCCCCACTAGATCCAGATCTTAGCTTTGTCGGTATCCCCACTAGATCCAGCCCAACACATGTCTTAGCTTTGTCATCCTCCCCCACTAGACCCAGCCCAACACATGTCTTAGCTTTGTCATCCGCCCCAACCGACCCAGCCCAACACCCAACACATGTCTTAGCTTTGTTATTCTCCCCACTAGATCCAGCCCAACACATGTCTTAGCTTTGTCATCCTCCCCACTAGATCCAGCCCAACACATGTCTTAGCTTTGTCATCCTCCCCACTAGATCCAGCCCAACACCCAACACATGCCGTAGCTTTGTCATCCTCCCCACTAGATCCAGCCCAACACATGTCTTAGCTTTGTCATTATCCCCACTAGATCCAGCCCAACACATGTCTTAGCTTTGTCATCCTCCCCACTAGATCCAGCCCAACACCCAACACATGTCTTAGCTTTGTCATCCTCCCCACTAGATCCAGCCCAACACATGTCTTAGCTTTGTCATCCTCCCCACTAGATCCAGCCCAACACCCAACACATGCCGTAGCTTTGTCATCCTCCCCACTAGATCCAGCCCAACACATGTCTTAGCTTTGTCATTATCCCCACTAGATCCAGCCCAACACATGTCTTAGCTTTGTCATCCTCCCCACTAGATCCAGCCCAACACATGCCTTAGCTTTGTCATCCTCCCCACTAGATCTAGCCCAACACATGCCGTAGCTTTGTCATCCTCCCCACTAGATCCAGCCCAACAAATGCAGTAGCTTTGTCATCCTCCCCACTAGATCCAGCCCAACACATGTCTTAGCTTTGTCATCCTCCCCACTAGATCCAGCCCAACACATATCTTAGCTTTGTCATTATCCCCACTAGATCCAGCCCAACACATGTCTTAGCTTTGGCATCCTGCCCAATAGATCCAGCCCAACACCCAACACATGTCTTAGCTTTATCCTCCTCAGTCTCCCCACTAGATCCAGCCCAACACACGTCTTAGCTTTGTCATCCTACCTACTAGATCCAGCCCAACACATGTCTTAGCTTTGTCATCCTCCCCACTAGATCCAGCCCAACACATGCCTTAGCTTTGTCATCCTCCCCACTAGATCCAGCCCAACACATGTCTTAGCTTTGTCATCCGCCCCAACCGATCCAGCCCAACACCCAACACATGTCTTAGCTTTGTTATTCTCCCCACTAGATCCAGCCCAACACATGTCTTAGCGTTGGCATCCTCCCCACTAGATCCAGCCCAACACATGTCTTAGCTTTGTCATCCTCCCCACTAGATCCAACCCAACACATGCCGTAGCTTTGTCATCCTCCCCACTAGATCCAGCCCAACACATGTCTTAGCTTTGTCATCCTCCCCACTAGATCCAGCCCAACACATGCCTTAGCTTTGTCATCCTCCCCACTAGATCCAGCCCAACACATGTCTTAGCTTATCGGTATCCCCACTAGATCCAGCCCAACACATGTCTTAGCTTTGTCATCCTCCCCCACTAGACCCAGCCCAACACATGTCTTAGCTTTGTCATCCGCCCCAACCGACCCAGCCCAACACCCAACACATGTCTTAGCTTTGTCATTATCCCCACTAGATCCAGCCCAACACATGTCTTAGCTTTGGCATCCTGCCCACTAGATCCAGCCCAACACATGTCTTAGCTTTATCCTCCTCAGTCTCCCCACTAGACCCAGCCCAACACACGTCTTAGCTTTGTCATCCTCCCCATTAGATCCAGCCCAACACATGTCTTAGCTTTGTCATCCTCAGTCTCCCCACTAGACCCAGCCCAACACATGTCTTAGCTTTGTCATCCCTCCCCACTAGATCCAGCCCAACACATGTCTTAGCTTTGTCATCCTCAGTCTCCCCACTAGATCCAGCCCAACACATGTCTTAGCTTTGTCATCCTCAGTCTACCCCACTAGATCCAGCCCAACACATGTCTTAGCTTTGTCATCCTCCCCACTAGATCCAGCCCAACACATGTCTTGGCTTTATCATCCTCCCCACTAGATACAGCCCAATACATGTCTTAGCTTTATCATCCTCCCCAGTAGATACAGCCCAATACGTGTCTTAGCTTTGTCATCCCCCCACTAGACCCAGCACAACACATGTCTTAGCGTTGTCGTCCCCCCCCACTAGAGCCAGCCCAACACCTGTCTTAGCTTTGTCATTCTCCCCACTAGATCCAGCCCAACACATGCCGTAGCTTTGTCATCCTCCCCACTAGACCCAGCCCAACACATGTCTTAGCTTTGTCATTCTCACCCACTAGACCCACCCCAACACATGTCTTAGCTTTGTCATCCTCCCCCACTAGACCCAGCCCAACACATGTCTTAGCTTTGTCATTCTCCCCCACTAGACCCAGCCCAATACATATCTTAGCTTTGTCATCCTCCTCACTAGATCCAGCCCAACACATGCCTTAGCTTTGTCATCCTCCCCACTAGATCCAACCGAACACATGTCTTAGCTTTGTCATCCTCCCCCACTAGACCCAGCCCAACACATGTCTTAGCTTTGTCATTCCCCCCCCCCCACTAGACCTAGCCCAACACATGTCTTAGCTTTGTCATCCTCCCCACTAGATCCAGACCAACATATGCCTTAGCTTTGTCATCCTCCCCACTAGACCCAGCCCAATACATGTCTTAGCTTTGTCATCCTTAGTCTCCCCACTAGACCCAGCCCAACACATGTCTTAGCTTTGTCATCCTCAGTCTCCCCACTAGACCCAGCCCAACACATGTCTTAGCTCTGTCATCCTCCCCACTAGATCCAGCCCAACACATGTCTTAGCTTTGTCATCCTCCCCCACTAGGTCCAGCACAACACATGCCTTAGCTTTGTCATCCTGCCCACTAGAGCCAGCCCAACACATGCCTTAGCTTTGTCATTATCCCCACTAGGTCCAGCCCAACACATGCCTTAGCTTTGTCATTATCCGCACTGATCGTGCCCAACACTTGTCTTAGCTTTGTTATCCTCCCCACTAGGTCCAGCCCAACACATGCCTTAGCTTTGTCATTATCCCCACTAGGTCCAGCCCAACACATGCCTTAGCTTTGTCATTATCCGCACTGATCGTGCCCAACACTTGTCTTAGCTTTGTTATCCTCCCCACTAGGTCCAGCACAACATTCTGCAGCCGCTCCTTCATCTCAGTCCGCGTAAAATCCTTTCGGGGTTTGTCCCAAAAGATTGGGTGTTCCGAGAACCACTCTACCAGCTACGTCTCCTTCTACACCATCAGTAGTTCTGACACGGATGTTGTCGGCACAGACATGGTCTTCATTTTCTTCATTTGCTTGGCTAGACCAGCCGCTACTGGCTCCACGTCACCGTCAATAAGCTGTTCAATCTTTCCAGGGTCTTCCCGGTTGTCTCCCTGCCTCTCTGCCTCAACCTTCTGACTCCACAACAGGTACTGGCTGCCTCGCTATTCCCTTGCCCTTGCCTTTGCAACCTTTTAGAACCATCATGTACTCAATTGAATATGGCGCGTAGCGGAATTATATACCACATTGTGATGACTCATCGCGGCCGAGCGGTTGAGGTCGTTAGCTTCAACTCATTTGTCCCTGACTGCTCGAACCCAAGTCGGGGTGTCTAGATCTTTCAAGTGAGGATGTTATCCAGGTGGCTTGTGGAAGGTAGGTGGTTCTACCTGAGTGCCAGCCTGTGCCTGAATGGTGCTCCCGAGGATATCCTCCACAAATAATTGCTTGAGAGTCGCCATATGACTAAACTGTTAGTGCGACGGTAGCGTACCAAAAGGAAAGCCCCCCCCCCGAGGAACTGGTTCATCCCCAAAGGAAAGCCCCCGAGGAAGTTTCATCCCCGAAGGAAAGCCCCTGAGGAACTGGTTCATCGTACCACTCTGCATAATGCTTTGATTCGTAATAACATTTATGAAAACATGAAATAAGTTCATACGTCAATTTATATTAATCACTCTCGTTAGTTTATACAAATTAATTTGAGCTCGATTACGAATCAAGTTCTTACAACCTTAATCACTCTCGAGACCTCATTCCTGATAGAATATATCGCCACGAGGGAGAGAGAAAGGGCAATGTGGACTTTAAATCCCTTGCCTAAGGGCACACTCGTAACAGCTCCAGCGGGGCTGGAACTCCGGATCTTTCGCACCTGAAGCGAACGCGCATCCACTGCGTTATCACGACTTCCACAAATCACTCTCGTTGGTAGTTATGTGGTCCATTGTATGAGAGAAAACCCTGAAGCCCGGAACAAATCTATGGAATTTATTATTTATATGATGATTATCGCACGTGCATTTTTCTCACATCATGTCATATGGTCGGTTATCCAACCTGTCTATAATTCACTATATACCAGTCGGAGCTAACATGAAATATTGAAAAAAAGTACTTGGTGGACCAACCTCCGTAAGAAACTGCTAAAAGAGACACGATCTGAGCGGGGCTCAAACCCGTAGCCATCAGTGACGATAGGTTACAGTGGTATACAAGTCAGCGGCCTTAACTATTCGACCACGGAGGCTGGTACTGTTTTGTTGTTTGATAGATTAGTTTATATAACCGTCTCAGTGGCCCAGTGGTTAAGGCGTCTGCCTACGGCGCGGGATGTCGATGGTTCGAATCTCGTCAGGGGTTGATGAGCCGCCAGCTAGTTAAATAATGGTTACCGATTGCCTACCAGCCTGGCGCATGGCATACAAGCATAGGATTCGGGAAGTACTGTTGTTCATAAAAAGAGGTGTCTCATAAGTCAGAAATGACTGACCCTCTAAATAGGGCTGACACTATAATAAATAAACACTTTTATCTTAGCTCGATTGCCAAGTTGTTACAAAGTTAGATTACTCGCTCTCGAGACCTCATTTCTGATGGAATCCATCGCCACGAGGGAGAGAGAAGAGGCAACGTGCCTTGCCTATTCGCACAATCGTAACGGCTTCAGCCGGGCGCAAACACGACTTCCACAAATGTTGTGGTATCATCGTGTATAGGCTGGTTTCATTCGTACTATCACACGTCGGTTTAACGTCCCATCTGAAAGATTGTTAATTTTATTAGGGTCAGACAGGGGGATCGAACCTGCGATCCATGGATTACCAGACCAGCGTGTTACTCCCATACTGTCACTATACCGTTCAGCATCATTGATTAAAATTTTTAGCACTGCTTCATTTTCAAACATTGACATATTCGGTTTATATTTTCAGCCGAGTCAATCAGCCTATCAAAGAATTCCCAGTTACAGGCTTGTTTCTATGGTTACCGATTTTCTGTCATATTGGAGAAATACAAATGGTACACAAATAGCAAGCACGTATCTGTTTTTAGCTGTGCGCATGTTAATGTTATCGATCCGGCTAGCGTAATCATTCTCTTTATAGTAATAGTAATCTAAATATAGTAACACTTTTACGACAATGCCAAAAATGGGAACATGTGCACTATCTCGTTTGTAAATGTGCCTAAAATACGCTTTGGACGATATTGAACTGTTCTTTTAAAAACATTGAAGCCGAGAATAATCAAATTAGCCACTGTATTGCACAGTACCTAACAAGACTTGACGATAAATTACATGTTAGTAGCAACTACTTCAACAGAGGAGAAGAATTGTCTAAGAATGTCTTTCATTCTAATCCTTTTCCTGTAAATGAATGCACAGACGCCTGGTGTCTGGACAAGTGGTATCCGGTTAAAAAACCAACATTTTTCTTTAAGAACATTTTTGAAACACCATAGGCTTGACACTATACACACAGACTTATGTAGTGATTTGATAGCGACGGTGTGTCAGTTTTAAACATGCTTGAATATGGTGTAAACATTGTATGTATAGTGTTAAACCTATGGTTTATCAACATGTTCTTAAAGAATAAAAAAAATGGTTTTGAACCCGAAATCACTTGTTCAGACCCCAATTCCCTGTAATATTGGGAAATAAAATGTGTTTCAACTAACTACTGTCACAAACATATTCAATCATACAACAGTCTTCACATAACATGGTATATAACCAGGGCCGGATTATACGTTCCATGGTCCCTAGGGACTCGGGGTTGTGGGTCCTAGCTGTGCCAGCCTCCAAGAAAATATTACAATATTGAATCAATGAATACAGATGAATGATTGTACTTGTAAGGATCCCCTATACTTATTAAAACTGGTATGATACCTTGATACATGTGTTCATGTTTATAGTTGCATTTTTTTCTGGACAGCGACTTCAATTCATTCACTCATTAACCATTCATCATACCAGAACTGTCTTAGTGCCAAAGGGTTCGAGTCCAGGATAGGCCTTGTCTCATTTATATGAAAACAGTTTCTTACGGATGTTGATGCACCAAGTACTGGTTAACCGCTGGAGAGGAAAGGTGTTGTTAGGTAAACTGATATGGTGGTGAATTTTGGACATTAGTAATTGCCGGAAATCTATCAAAGTTGGGACAGATTAAGACTGACTATTACTCTTAATGTCTCTGGCGGCCATCTTGGATTTTGGGGGACCCCTTGGCCCAGACTCTAGGGTCTCGTTGGAAAGATAGTCGCATGTCATCATACTATCACCATGCAAAGTGGCTAAATTCTAGAATTAAACGAGCAATTATTCTTATAGTGATTCACTATTAATGTCCCTGTAATATTTAGTTCGATATACTTTACGGTAGACAAGCCATGTTCGTCTGAAGCACCTGGCCGTTGTTATACATACCCCGACACAAGTCTGAAGCACCTGACCGTTGTTATACATACCCCGACACAAGTCTGAAGCACCTGGCCGTTGTTATATATACCCCGACACAAGTCTGAAGCACCTGGCCGTTGTTATATATACCCCGACACAAGTCTGAAGCACCTGGCCGTTGTTATATATACCCCGACACAAGTCTGAAGCACCTGGCCGTTGTTATATATACCCCGACACAAGTCTGAAGCACCTGGCCGTTGTTATATATACCCCGACACAAGTCTGAAGCACCTGGTCGTTGTTATATATACCCCGACACAAGTCTGAAGCACCTGGCCGTTGTTATATATACCACGACACAAGTCTGAAGCACCTGGCCGTTGTTATATATACCCCGACACAAGTCTGAAGCACCTGGCCGTTGTTATATATACCCCGACACAAGTGGTGCGTTTTTAAAGTCGTTCACTGTATTATAGAGTATAGTGTACATATTTATGCGCAGTCTGTGATCACTGTACGTCATTTGTCTACGTCTGTCAGTGTCCAGTCTATATAAGTACATGTATATGAGGATTTTGTCTGTCTGTGTCAGTGACCGTATGTCAGTGTCCAGTCTATATAAGTACATGTATATGAGGATTTTGTCTGTCTGTGTCAGTGACCGTCTGTCAGTGTCCAGTCTATATAAGTACATGTATATGAGGATTTTGTCTGTCTGTGTCAGTGACCGTCTGTCAGTGTCCAGTCTATATAAGTACATGTATATGAGGATTTTGTTTGTCTGTGTCAGTGACCGTCTGTCAGTGTCCAGTCTATATAAGTACATGTATATGACAATTTTGTCTGTCTGTGTCAGTGACCATTCTCTATAAGTATATGACGAATGTATCTGGGTGTGACATGTCTTAGTGGAACTTATATTTGTACATAGCTAACTCTGGAGCATTATCGTACACAGTCAGACCACATACATTTCCTGGGTGGAAACCAGTACTCAAGTATCCAACCTACGTGCAGGCGAGTTCTAAGAACGCCGGGCTATACTATATGGCCACGGATGCTGGTGATATGGTTGATATATATTTTATTATACATTTGACCTATATTAAGCAACAACCTGTGCTAAGCAGCCACTTTCTGTGATTCCCTTGGCTGGCTGCTTAAGACAGGTCAAATGTATAATAAAACATATTGGGAATCTGGAAACTGGCTGCTCAATACAGGTTGGCTGCTTAATAGAGGTCAAATGTATAATAAAACATATTGGGAATCTAGAAACCAGCTTATTAATATAGGGTGGCTGCTTAGTAGAGGTCAAATGTATAATACAACTTATTGGGAATCTGGAAACTTGGCTGCTTAAGACAGATTGGCTGCTTAATAAGGTCAAATGTATAATAAAACATATTGGGAATCTGGAAACTGGCTGCTTAATACAGGTTGGCTGCTTAAGACAGGTTTAACTGTATATGCTATTCAATATTCCAATGTTTTCATAATATTATGATGCCTTAAGTTCAACGGTTTAGAAATGAATGTAAACACGATAGTGTACACCTTGCATACCTGCCAACTATCCTTCAGCGCGTGTTGGGCATCTTGTTGTAAGTACACAAATGCTGTCAGTATTCCTGAAGCACGTGGTATGCACGCGGACACCGACACTAGGAGTGCTGAAGTATGTAGTATGCACCGGCCGGTGACCGACATCAACTAAAGAGTGTTGATGGTCAGTGTAAAGCGAAACCGCTTCCGTGGTCGAGCGGTTAATGTCGCTGACATGTATACCACTGTAATCTATCAGCACTGATGGTCACGTGTTCGAGCCCCGCTCAGGCCGTGTCTCATTTATATGAAAAGGTTGGCAGTTTCTTACGGTGGTACCAAGTACTGGTTAACCACTGAAGACTGCCCAGGAAAGGTGTTGCTAGGCAAACTGCCCGTCGCTGGAATGGGCAACCGGTAGCGATGTTGTTGTTGTTTTAAAAAAAATATTTTTAACATTTTTAGACCAATAAATAGATAGATATATACTCTATTTCAAAATTCAGTAAGCCAGAGGCTTTATATCAAACGTGTGTCGAGGTGGTACCCCAGTACCAATGTGTCACTATACACTAATGTGTCACTATACACTATCGTATGTCGGGGTGTTACACCAGTACCAATGTGTCACTATACACTAATGTGTCACTATACACTATCGTATGTCGGGGTGTTGCCCCAGTACCAATGTGTCACTATACACTAATGTGTCACTATACACTATCGTATGTCGGGGTGTTACCCCAGTACCAATGTGTCACTATACACTAATGTGTCACTATACACTATCGTATGTCGGGGTGTTACACCAGTACCAATGTGTCACTATACACAAATGTGTCACTATACACTATCGTATGTCGGGGTGTTGCCCCAGTACCAATGTGTCACTATACACTAATGTGTCACTATACACTATCGTATGTCGGGGTGTTACCCCAGTATCAATGTGTCACTATACACTAATGTGTCACTATACACTATCGTATGTCGGGGTGTTACCCCAGTATCAATGTGTCACTATACACTAATATGTCACTATACACTATCGTATGTCGGGGTGTTACCCCAGTATCAATGTGTCACTATACACTAATGTGTCACTATACACTATCGTATGTCGGGGTGTTACCCCAGTACCAATGTGTCACTATACACTATCGTATGTCGGGGTGTTACACCAGTATCAATGTGTCACTATACACTAATGTGTCACTATACACTATCGTATGTCGGGGTGTTACCCCAGTATCAATGTGTCACTATACACTAATGTGTCACTATACACTATCCTATGTCGGGGTGTTACCCCAGTATCAATGTGTCACTATACACTAATGTGTCACTATACACTATCGTATGTCGGGGTGTTACCCCAGTATCAATGTGTCACTATACACTAATGTGTCACTATACACTACGTATGTCGGGTGTTACACCAGTACCAATGTGTCACTATACACTAACGTATGTCGGGGTGTTACCCCAGTACCAGCTGTACGTTACCACACTACGTTCATAGTCACCCAGTTGGTATCGACAGTTGTACGTTACCACACTATGTTAAGTCACCCAGTTGGTATCGGCAGTTGTCCGTTACCACACTATGTTCATAGTCACCTAGTTGGTATCGACAGTTGTCCGTTACCACAATATGTTCCAGTTGGTATCGGCAGGTGTACGTTACCACACTATGTTCCAGTTGGTATCGACAGGTGTACGTTACCACACTATGTTCCAGTTGATATCGACAGTTGTACGTTACCACACTATGTTCCAGTTGATATCGGCAGTTGTACGTTACCACACTACGTTCCAGTTGGTATCGACAGGTGTACGTTACCACACTACGTTCCAGTTAGTATCGGCAGTTGTACGTTACCACACTACGTTCTAGTTAGTATCGGCAGTTGTACGTTACCACACTACATTCCAGTTGGTATCGGCAGTTGTACGTTACCACACTACGTTCCAGTTGGTATCGGCAGTTGTACGTTACCACACTACGTTCCAGTTGGTATCGGCAGTTGTACGTTACCACACTACGTTCCAGTTGGTATCGGCAGTTGTACGTTACCACACTACGTTCCAGTTGGTATCGGCAGTTGTACGTTACCACACTACGTTCTAGTTAGTATCGGCAGTTGTACGTTACCACACTACGTTCCAGTTAGTATCGGCAGTTGTACGTTACCACACTAAGTTCATAGTCACCCAGTTGGTATCGACAGTTGTACATTACCACACTATGTTCCAGTTTGTATCGACAGTTGTACGTTACCACACTATGTTCCAGTTGGTATCGACAGCTGTACGTTACCACACTACGTTCCAGTTGGTATCGGCAGGTGTACGTTACCACACTACGTTCCAGTTGGTATCGACAGTTGTACGTTACCACACTACGTTCATAGTCACCCAGTTGGTATCGACAGTTGTACATTACCACACTATGTTCCAGTTTGTATCGACAGTTGTACGTTACCACACTATGTTCCAGTTGGTATCGACAGTTGTACGTTACCACACTACGTTCATAGCCACCCAGTTGGTATTGGCAGGTGTACGGTACCACACTATGTTCATAGCCACCCAGTTGGTATCGACAATTGTACGTTACCACACTATGTTCCAGTTGGTATCGACAGTTGTACGTTACCACACCATGTTCCAGTTGGTATCGACAGTTGTACGTTACCACACTACGTTCATAGTCACCCAGTTTGTATCGACAGCTGTACGTTACCACACTATGTTCATAGTCACCCAGTTAGTATCGACAGTTGTACGTTACCACAATATGTTCATAGTCACCCAGTTGGTATCGTCAGTTGTACGTTACCACACGACGTTCATAGTCACCCAGTTGGTATCGACAGTTGTACGTTACCACACTATGTTCATAGTCACCCAGTTAGTATCGACAGTTGTACGTTACCACACTATGTTCATAGTCACCCAGTTAGTATCGACAGTTGTACGTTACCACAATATGTTCATAGCCATCCAGTTGGTATCGGCAGTTGTACGTTACCACACAATGTTCCAGTTGGTATCGGCAGTTGTACGTTACCACACTATGTTCCAGTTGGTATCGTCAGTTGTACGTTACCACACTACGTTCATAGCCACCCAGTTGGTATCGGCAGGTGTACGTTACCACACTACGTTCCAGTTGGTATCGGCAGTTGTACGTTACCACACTACGTTCATAGCCACCCAGTTGGTATCGGCAGTTGTACGTTACCACACTATGTTGCAGTTGGTATCGGCAGTTGTACGTTACCACACTATGTTGCAGTTGGTATCGTCAGTTGTACGTTACCACACTACGTTCATAGCCACCCAGTTGGTATCGGCAGTTGTACGTTACCACACTACGTTCATAGCCACCCAGTTGGTATCGACAGGTGTACGTTACCACACTATGTTGCAGTTGGTATCGTCAGTTGTACGTTACCACACTACGTTCATAGCCACCCAGTGTCCAGTGTGACTATCACATAACCATCTAGACAAGCATTACGTTAATGTAAACTAACTTAATGTTGCACTATAATTTCGTGCTTGTTTAGTGCGTCTTGTCACATATAATTAGTTACAACACGCGTTTAATTTCCCATTTATTTGCGGCAAAGTAGGCCAGCTTTCACCATTCAGTAGTATACTAAATATATACTTAAACGCAAAAGAAACGCAACGATCCACATACGAATATTTAAAGCGTAATTACATCGCAAAAAGCAAATAAAATGCATTTATCACGTATAAATGTGTTACTACTACAAACTCTTGTTCGATCCCCCGTCTGACCCTAATAAAATTAACAGTCTTTCAGATGGGACGTTAAACCGAGGTCTCGTGTCGGTGCTTTACACCGTGCACGCAAAAGAACCAGAGGAGACTCTGGAATGGGTCTCTCTCTGTATCATTGCACTATCCTCCAAAATCTAAAATGACTAATTTCTTCTGGAGGCGTCGCTCACATGGGCAACCGGTAGCGCGATGAATAAACATAAAGCACACATATGTAAAATATTGGACTGAGACGCTACTACGCGACGAAGACAGTACCACTATTTTACATATTGGATACGTTTGAGGCTTATATCTTACTTAAAACACACACTTATATAACAAGATCCTACTAATTAAAATTGTGAATTTCGTACATGTACGCGTTGGATTTAATATAATATCTGGCATGTTCACACCAGTCCAATATTAATAATGATGGCTTGCAAGTATAAAGGTATGACGTCACGACAGTGTTTTAAGTGGGGATATATCGACGGAATTCTTAAATGAAGGAATATTTACTGTTATTACCTAGTCAGTCAATTAAAAGCATTGCACATCGGCAACTGTATTCAATGAACTGTAGGGCAATATTCCAGATTGGGGGGTACCTGTCTGGGCAATAATTTAGTTCAATGGAATGGGCGTATTTGTATTCCGTATTTCCTTTTCTCTCCGCAATTGAGCTAAAATGAGCTAAAATAGTTTGTATAAACTAAACTAATGACCCGATATACGCGTTCATCCGCGCACAGGAGAGTGATTAAACATTTAAGTTGGTAAAGCCAGTGTTGCTAAATATTATTTAAGAAATAATAAGTATCAACCGTGGTATATCGCAGAATAACCCGAGTTTGAAGTTCTTATGCGTAGAAATATATCACAAAGGAGAGTGATTAAACATTTAAGTTGGTAAAGCTTGTTTCGCAATCGTTGCAAAAATAAATGTTGCTAAATATTATTATCACATAACTTTGCTTGTATTAAGTGTAATACATTCATCTGATAATGTCGTATATGTTCATACGTTTAACACCTGGAAGGATTCTGATTGGTCGCGGCATGACATTGACAGCTTGGATTACACATTCGAAATATACATGTTTTGGGTTCATGCTTTTATTTATGCTTCTAGCCTCTGCTTAAAGTTTGATTAGTGGGAAGGGCCGTTTTCTAATTATTTCGATTCTAACACGCCTTACTTCTAATAATTTTAGACGGGAATCAAAGGAGTATTTTCTTCAAACGCCGTGCTACTCCGCTGCATTTGGCTTTCGAAATTTCCTCCCGCGTAAGGGGTGATGACGTTATTTTTTATGGAAAATATCAATCTAGTGCATACATGAACAAAAGTTGTAACTGATCAATAGTTTTATTTAATTTGTCAAATAAAACTGTACAGAACTGAAACGTTACTTAACAGAAAAACAAGACGGACAAGAGATGATCTGATTCTAAAAATAGCTCACTTCCGCGAATTCCCACGGTAGTATTTACAAACATCACGTGACTTTCATTCATAAAACTTTAAACGCATTGTATAAATGGAATAGCCAAAACACGGTGCGCGCGCAGCATAGTTCAATGTAGGTATATCGCAGAATAACCATAGGTAGATTTTAATCTACAAGTATGTATGTTATTAGCTGGGTCGTGTTAGAATGTTGGTTATAACGTGTGACCCGACCATTTTGCTATGTTACACAAACATGTGCCTTATAATCTGTTAACTTATTTCACATCTGATTCATGCTCGTATGTCATATTGTATTGTCGAATGTATTACATATGCAATAAAATATGGTTAAATCAAAACAAATTATGCTTCTATCAGTAGCATGGTAAATAATATACACTAGCGCCATACAGTGATTAAAATATTGTGTCGATTATTTGCATGAAGTTGTTTGATTATCAGGGACTATTTACTACCGCCTCCGTGGCATATTGGTTAAGGCGTCCGCCTACGGAGCGGGGGGTCGAAGGATCGAACCTCGTCAGGGGTTCATTCTGATATGGCCGGTTGGTGAGCCGCCAGCTAGTTAAATAATGGTTACCGATTGCCTACCAGCCTGGCGCCTCGCATACACGCATATGATTCGGTAAGTATTGTTGTTCATAAAAAGAGGTGTCTCAAAAGTCAGAAGTGGCTGGCCCTTTAAATAGTGGTGGCACTATAATAAACAAACAAACAAACAAACAAACACATACTACGGTCTACGGATGCATCATATAATAATGCTCACAAATATACTGTCAAAATAGAAACGTATTATTTCTTCAAATTTATTGTTATTGTTTCTGTTGCTGTGATACAAAGGATCTTACACTCACAATGCTATGTTCGTTGTTCACGTGAGATTCTGTTTCCGTTACCCGTTCAATGAGAGACATCGGTCAGTTACTGCCCCTGAATACTCCCTAAAAGTAGACAGGTCCTATTAAGTGTTATCCTCTGTTTTTAGCGTTTATTCCTTTGCACAACATGCTAGCAATTTTATTCCACTATCACTTCTTATGAGTATTAAATTACTATACCTCAATATATCGCATACAGTATATCAATGGGTACTTATTTGTAAAAGAATGTTATCAGTTAATTAACACGATTCTGATAAAATCACAATTATCATACCGCAACATCTGGTTAGGGAACGACAGTAAAATCAAAGGATTCTAACTAAAAGGACCTATTCTACCGGTTGTCCATTTGAGCGACGCCTCCTGAAGAGATTAGTCATTTTAGATTGTTGGAGGATAGTGCAATAATACAGACAGAGACCCATTCCAGAGCCTCCTCTCGTTCTTTTACGTGCACGGTGTAAAGCACCGACACGAGACCTCGGTTTAACGTCCCATATATATATTTCCTCCAAATTCGGAGTGCAAAACATTATAAACATACATCAATGTACATTGACTATATACATGTATCATACAGTGAGTGACAAGGCATACAGTTACATACATATTTATTTGCCTCTAAGTTCATTTATTATATATAATAGCATAGGTATTAATTTGGTGTACTAACTTAAGACTCATCGGGAATGGTAGCGTGTACAGTGGACGATAACAATAACTGATTGAGTCGTCGCCAAATTTACAGGAAGAAGATATGACGTAGGGCGTACAACAGAGAGTAGATTAATTGTGAAGATGTATGTGTTTGAGATATTTTTTCACAGAATCATATCCAATACCTGAATATACGAATATCTTCCCGACCGAATATTCGAATACCGAAATCGCTATTCGTTGACATCCCTAATATTTATACATATGATTATGTTCAGTGGTTATATGAACAGTATATCAAGCAGTCATATGAACAGTATATCAAGCAGTCACAGAAACAGTTCATATAATATATCAAGCAGTCATATGAACAGTATATCAAGCAGTCACAGAAACAGTTCATATAATATATCAAGCAGTCATATGAACAGTATATCAAGCAGTCACAGAAACAGTTCATATAATATATCAAGCAGTCATATGAACAGTATATCAAGCAGTCACAGAAACAGTTCATATAATATATCAAGCAGTCATATGAACAGTATATCAAGCAGTCACAGAAACAGTTCATATAATATATCAAGCAGTCATATGAACAGTATATCAAGCAGTCACAGAAACAGTTCATATAATATATCAAGCAGTCATATGAACAGTATATCAAGCAGTCACAGAAACAGTTCATATAATATATCAAGCAGTCATATGAACAGTATATCAAGCAGTCACAGAAACAGTTCATATAATATATCAAGCAGTCATATGAACAGTATATCAAGCAGTCACAGAAACAGTTCATATAATATATCAAGCAGTCATATGAACAGTATATCAAGCAGTCACAGAAACAGTTCATATAATATATCAAGCAGTCACAGAAACAGTTCATATAATATATCAAGCAGTCACAGAAACAGTTCATATAATATATCAAGCAGTCACAGAAACAGTTCATATAATATATCAAGCAGTCACAGAAACAGTTCATATAATATATCAAGCAGTCACAGAAACAGTTCATATAATATATCAAGCAGTCACAGAAACAGTTCATATAATATATCAAGCAGTCACAGAAACAGTTCATATAATATATCAAGCAGTCACAGAAACAGTTCATATAATATATCAAGCAGTCACAGAAACAGTTCATATAATATATCAAGCAGTCACAGAAACAGTTCATATAATATATCAAGCAGTCACAGAAACAGTTCATATAATATATCAAGCAGTCATATGAACAGTATATCAAGCAGTCACAGAAACAGTTCATATAATATATCAAGCAGTCACAGAAACAGTTCATATAATATATCAAGCAGTCACAGAAACAGTTCATATAATATATCAAGCAGTCACAGAAACAGTTCATATAATATATCAAGCAGTCACAGAAACCGTTCATATAATATATCAAGCAGTCACAGAAACAGTTCATATAATATATCAAGCAGTCACAGAAACAGTTCATATAATATATCAAGCAGTCACAGAAACAGTTCATATAATATATCAAGCAGTCACAGAAACAGTTCATATAATATATCAAGCAGTCACAGAAACAGTTCATATAATATATCAAGCAGTCACAGAAACAGTTCATATAATATATCAAGCAGTCACAGAAACAGTTCATATAATATATCAAGCAGTCACAGAAACAGTTCATATAATATATCAAGCAGTCACAGAAACCGTTCATATAATATATCAAGCAGTCATATGAACAGTTCATATAATATATCAAGCAGTCACAGAAACAGTTCATATAATATATCAAGCAGTCACAGAAACAGTTCATATAATATATCAAGCAGTCACAGAAACAGTTCATATAATATATCTAGCAGTCACAGAAACAGTTCATATAATATATCAATCAGTCACAGAAACAGTTCAAAACATATATCAATCAGTCATATGAACAGTTCATATAATATATCTAACAGTTCATACAATATATCTAACAGTCATACCATATATAGATGGATATTCAATTAGCGTTCGCCAACGATGGGTAGCACAAAGCCATAAGCTCACTGTACATAGTTAGATAGGTAATTGACGTGTGCGGATTTCCATAGCACCGTGAGGTTGCTATGGATATATAAAATGCGTGCGAGAGTTATATTGTTTTCCTAGTACGTCCATTTACAGTTCTAATCCATTCCGCTTTATGTCGCCTGTAACAGAATTGAATCGGAATTTGTCAGTGCATACTTTTCTTAAACTATCTACCATTGATTTGTTATATATGTTATATTTCTGGTTTTACGCCTGCATCAGCACCATTTTGGGCTATATCGCCGGCGGGCAGTTTACCTAACAACACATTTCATGGGCAGGCTCCAGCGGTTAACCAGTACTTGGGTGCACCAACCTCCGTAAGAAACTGCCAACATTTTCATATAAATGAGACATGGCCTGAGCGTGGCTCGAACCTGTGACCATCAGTGATGATAGGTTACAGCGGTATACAAGTCAGCGACCTTAACCACTCGACCACGGAGGCGGTCTGACCATTGATTTGTACATCGTCCACACTGGAGCACCATCGTACAAAGTCAGTCTGCTGTGGGTGAGAAGACCACTCAATATTTTCTGGCTAATAATCAGTATTCAATTTTCCAACCTCGGCTGTCTGATTAGCGCTGCAACCCGGGTTCGATACTCGAACCGGAAAGTGTGTGAGATGGTACGGTGGTCGCCAGCTCGGACAGGTGGGGTTTCTCCGGGTACTCCGGTTTCCTCCCACACAAATGACCACATTTACGCTTTCATCCGCGCCAACGAGGGTGATTAATATAAGTTGTTAAAACTTGCTTCGCAATCGTTGTAAAATAAATAAAGTTTAAACAGCTCCGCAAGCGATGACACCTTTCACACACATATCATCACTTTATCACTTGTTCCTGCTAGGGAAGAGAATTTATTGCCCTGATGACATATGTCGCCGGCCCAACAAGACCGGGGTTTCACGTTCAACTTTGTATAATTTGCAAACGACAGATACGATCCTGTAACACATACGTACACATTCTTACCAGACAGTACATAACGATTTAACAATCACATTTGATCAAGGGCGATATTGTACAAATAATTCAATACACTTCAAATAGTATACATTCATGATTTAAGAATACATGTTTACCCGTAGGTATTTAAATATATATCCACAAGGATGGATAATTAGTTGTAGCACACAAACGTATGGCTTCTGTTTACATCTTCCACAAGATGGCGGATATCAGTAACAGTGTCATTGGTTAGTGATCACGTGCAGAACTGTATTAATCAAGGGACACACTTAACTAGAATTAAACTAGATGATCTAAGGGATGTAAGTCATACTTGCTACTAACTTAAGGTTCTGCTAAACACTACTCGACTATAACAACATAAATTATGTGCAGATGTAAACTACAACACTATGTTGATTTCTGTTAGGAAAATAATGTAGTCACAAGCAAAATAGTTGCACGTGATATATCTCTCATCAAGTTAATACACAATCAAAAATATGAAATATATACCAGAATATGAAAGTAGTTCACCCTATGACACATACGTGCCATGACCAAGTAACGAACCAGGTACCCGTCGATTCCAAAACCCCAACGCTCCTAGCACTTGCCAACGAACGCCACACGTCATCGAGATACCAATTTTAGAATATCACAGCAGGGAGAGAGGAGGGGGGGGGGTGATGGTAATTCGATCCAATAATCTACAATATCACGCCACCAGAATGCACACATAATTATAGAACAGCCCAGCAATATGCATGCACAATGGGGAATTAATGTATTTCTGTATTTAGAGAACATTGATTCTTGTGGAATGATCTTTCTTCTAGTTGCTAATACTATTTGCAGATAGTTATCAAGATGGTCAGTGTCTCTGACCGCTAGGTCTTCAGTATTAATAGACAATTGATCGTGCTCGTTATAGGTTAATTGTGTTTGATTCGAAATAGCATGTCTGTTTGTTTTCATCATGGCTCGTTATTGGTTAATGAGAGACATCGGTTACTTCCCCTGAATACTCCTTAAAAGTGATGATTGAGCTTATTTACCCTCGCCACCGGCGAACCATATGGGCGAGCGTTCCTTAAAAGTACATAAGTGGGTCTTATTAATGCTTTCCTTTAGTCGCCCAAATGCATTTATACGGTGGCGACTTTAAATAAACTTATATACGTAACGCTTTCCTCTGTTTTTATCGTTGTTACCTTGGCACGACTTGCTAGCTATATTCATCCACTTTCTCATCTTATAATTATTAAATTACTATCGATTTTTGGAGGATAGTGCAATGATACATTCCAGAGTCTCCTCTGGTTCTTTTACGTGCACGGTGTAAACCACCGACACGAGACCTCTGTTTAAAGTACCATCTGAATGACTGTTAATTTTATTATGGTCATACGGGGGATCGAACCTGCGATATCTGGATTACCAGTCCAGCGTTATCTGGATTGCCAGTCCAGCGTGTTACCACTGGACTACAGATCCATCTGTAATAACATCTTCGACATCATACGTAATGAACACAACTTGTTATGTGTTTTTTACACGTTTATTTATCATCGCTACCGGTTGCCCATATGAGCGACGCCTCCTGAAGAGATTAGTTATTTTAGATTTTGGTGGATAGTGCATGATACAGACAGAGACCCATTCCAGAATCTCCTCTGGTTCATTTACGTGCACGGGGTAAAGCACCGACACGAGACCTCGGTTTAACGTCCCATCTGAAAGACTGTTAATTTTATTAGGGTCAGACGGGGGATCGAACCTGCGATCCCTGGATTACCAGTCCAGCGTGTTACCACTGGACTACAGATCCACCTGTGATGACATCTTCGACACAACTTGTTATGTAATCCAATCAATCTATTATGTAAGAATATACAACGGTGTATGCGTAAAATAATGCACGTGTCTATTAATTGAAAATAACTCCTATGTTATTGTTTGAGAGACGAATCCGGGGCCGAGTGGTTAACGCCCTTGTGGCCCCACAGCTGGAGGTTCGCATCCCACCGCTGTAGGTTCGCATCCCACCGCTGGAGGTTCGCATCCCACCGCTGGAGGTTCGCATACCACCGCTAGAGGTTCGAATACCACCGCTGGAGGTTCGAATCCCACCGCTGGAGGTTCGCATCCCCACCGCTGGAGGTTCGCATCCCCATTGCTGGAGGTTCGCATCCCACCGCTGGAGGTTCGCATCCCCACCGCTGGAGGTTCGCATCCCCATTGCTGGAGGTTCGCATCCCACCGCTGGAGGTTCGCATCCCCATTGCTGGAGGTTCGCATCCCACCGGGGAGTTTCGAATTCTTTCATACGAGGAAGCTGTTCAGTTGGCTAGCACCAGGTCGGTGATTCGACTCGTGTATCCGTCCTTGTCTGAACTACTGTGAGCGGGTATATTTACCTTAGAAAACCTGCTTGTTGGAATTGGACCCGTGTTTAACTCGCATGTTTTTAGTTTGGTGACGTCATTTACGCAAACTATTGTTGCACTTTTTTTAAAGATATTTTAGTCGTGTTAGAATCGAAATAATATTTGCATTAGCGTTATTTACATTAAAATAAAACATGATTTGTCTGTCTGAGCGCCAGAAATAACCACACGTTTCTAAAAAAAATAACACCAACTATTTTTGGGCTTTTTAGACCGTTTGGTCATGGTAGAATAATATGTGCGTTATTTATTGGCGAATAAAACATGGTTGTCGTTCTGAGAGCCTATGGCCTGTGTGGTTAATCCCTAAGCGCCAGAATTGCAAACCATGTATTTTACGTCTATTTATCGTCGCTACCGGTTGCCCATATGAGCGACGCTTCCTGAAGAGATTAGTTATTTTAGATTTTTGGAGGATAGTGCAATGATACAGACAGAGACGCATTCCAGAATCTCCTTTGGTTCTTTTACGTGCACGGTGTAAAGCACCGACACGAGACCTCGGTTTAACGTCCCATCTGAAAGACTGTTAATTTTATTAGGGTCAGACGGGGGATCGAACCTGCGATCCCTGGATTACCAGTCCAGCGTGTTACCCCTGGACTACAGATCCGTATGTGTGTTTTATTCGCCAATAAATAACACAAAGATAGTTTCTTAATTGTGTATTTTTCGATTTTTCGAGGTATCAGAATGCGAGTTGCACTGTATTGTTTGTATTATTATTATTGTTCCTTGTGCTGCACCTTGTATGCATGTCAGATGCGTGTCATCTCCCTGCATGTAATGTGGTATGTAACCCAACCCGTATTGGATTGTCATCTGAATTCTCTAGCGACTTGGCGAACTGTATGCATGTCAGATGCGTGTCATCTCCCTGCATACAATGTGGTATGTAACCCAACCCGTATTGGATTGTCATCTGAATTCTCTAGCGACTTGGCGAACTGTATGCATGTCAGATGCGTGTCATCTCCCTGCATGTAATGTGGTATGTACCCAACCCGTATTGGATTGTCATCTGTGTTCTACAGCGGCTTGGTGAACTGTATGCATGTCAGATGCGTCTCAACTCCCTGCATGTAATGTGGTCTGTACCCCAACCCGTATTGGATTGCCATCTGAATTCTCTAGCGGCTTGGCGAACTGTATGCATGTCAGATGCGTGTCATCTCCCTGCATGTAATGTGGTATGTACCCCCAACCCTAGCCTGGGTTCCAGTCTGTCGATTTTTAACTTCTGGCGAAATGACGATATTATCAGAAATTCAATGCGGCCCAATTAATGGTCTCGGTGTTAAAATATATTTATTTGACCACCATGCAACATATATCGACGCCTGTTCCCAGGCTACCCCAACCCGTATTGGATTGCCAACTGTGTTCACATACGGTTTGGTGAACTGTATGTATGTCAGATGCGAGTCAACTCCATGCATGTAATGTGGTATGTACCCCGAACCCGTATTGGGTTGCCATCTGTGTTCACATACGGTTTGGTGAACTGTATGTATGTCAGATGCGAGTCAACTCCATGCATGTAATGTGGTATGTACCCCAAACCCGTATTGGATTGCCATCTGTGTTCACATACGGCTTTGTGAATTGTATGTATGTCAGATGCGTGTCAACTCCCTGTAATGTGGTATGTACCCCAAACCCGTATTGGGTTGCCATCTGTGTTCACATACGGCTTTGTGAATTGTATATATGTCATATGCGTGTAAACTCCCTGTAATGTGGTATGTACCCCTAACCCGTATTGGGTTGCCATCTGTGTTCACATACGGCTTGGTGAACTGTATGCATGTCAAATGCGAGTCAACTCCCTGCATGTAATGTGGTATGTAACCCAAACCCGTATTGGATTGCCATCTGTGTTCTCTAGCGGCTTGGTGAACTGGAATTAGACGCTTTGTACTGCTTATGTCGGAATATTTTCTTGTTAGCTACATGTTGATATAACAGTTCTCACAGAGAGACAATCATTGGATCTTAGAGGAAAAACCACCACTTGATTGATTCGTGTGCATCTTATTGGTTCGAACAGACGAAATATTTGCAAGTAGTACATAATGTGCACATCTTGAAGTGTGATCGATTGCGAGATAGGAACTGAAAACGGAATTTATAAGTTATGGGCTTTTTCGAGTCATACAGCAGCACGTGTGTCATTATTGGAAGTTGATATCGGAAGTAGCAGATACTGCAGTAACCGGTGCGACTATACAAAATACAATATCGTGAAAGTTGAAATGTGTCATCTGCAATGTCGCATCGTAGCGGTTGTTCATCGTAGAAAATCTAAGTGAGTGAGATCAATATGGAGTGTCGCTGGTGAGGAGGAAGCTTGTACAGATTTCATTGTTTATGTAGAGTGCAACATTGATAGTGAACACCATAAAATGTGGAATATTTCACCCTGTGTTATTGAGGAAATTAAACTCGTTAAAGGTAACTTAATTTTCCTTATTTTTTCTAGACAATTGTATGTCTTTAATTGTGTCGTTGTATGTTATGGGCATCCTGTAATTAAGTTAGAGTTGTTAAACGATGATGGAGTAGTTATAAGGGTAACAGGTTTGATAAAAAAACCCAAACCTACAATAAATGTCTGAAGTAAAAGTATGCTCATTCAAGACGTGTGTGTGTTTTACGTTTATTTATCGTCGCTACCGGAAGCCCACATGAGCGACGTCTCCTGAAGATATTAGTTATTTTAGATTTTTGGAGAATAGTGCAATGATACAGACAGAGACCCATTCCAGAGTCTCCTCTGGTTCTTTTACATGGTGTACAGCACCGACACGAGACCTCGGTTTAAAGTCGCATCCGAAAGACTGGTAATTTTATTAGTGTCAGACGGGGGATCGAACCTGCGATCCCTGGATTACCATTTCAGCGTGTTACCACTGGGCTATAGATCCGTCTTTTCAATCAAAACGGCAGCATGTATGGCATTTAACAACGCCCATTTGGGGATATGTATTTAGACGACAGTCTATGCGAACCCTGCTGTACTGACAACTTCGATTTGTGTTGTTATTAAGTATGATACGGCCTTTGTCAACATAATACATAATTAACAGCTAGTTACCATGGCTTTAAAACATTATATCGGTATACTAGGCTAACAGACGGATCTGTAGTACATTGGTAACACGCTGGACTGGTAATCCAGTGATCGCAGGTTCGATCCCCTGTCGACCCTAATAAAATTAACAGTCTTTCAGAAGGGACTTTAAACCGAGGTCTCGTGTCGGTGCTGTAAACCGTTCACGTAAAAACCCCAGAGGAGACTCTGTATTGGGTCGCTTTTCAGTATCATTGCACTATCCTCCAACAATCTAAAATGACTAATCTCTTCAGGAGGCGTCGCTCATATGGGCAACCGGTAGCGACAATAAATAAACGTAAAACACACATAAATAATTGTTATTATGTTAAAACATTAGAATAGTAATATGCAACTAATAAATTAATAAAGTATATTTTAATTACATAAAATTAATAATACACGCACTTTTTTCAAAATACAAGATGAAGTATGTTAGATTTATTGTAACCGCCATGTTATGTTTTATGGCGATGAACATGTTATATGTTTATGCCAAATAAAATATATTGAATTGAATTTAATATGACATTAAGGCGACAGTACAATGCGAATGCGCATGCCCGTAGCTTCTAGTGCGCATGTCAGCGGTGAGGAAATTCACACGAAAATAGATAGAAACGCGGAATAAACGTTCATCGAAGGAAATGAATTGTAAGCAATGAGGAACAATTGGGCTCAAAAAAACAATTTGAAAATATGTGAAAAACTCAAAATATCTCAAACACATAAATTTTCACAATTAATCTACTTTCTGTTTTATGCCCTACGTCATACCTTCTTCCTGTAAATTTGGCGACGACTCAATCAGTTATTGTTATCGTCCACTGTACACGCTACCATTCCCGATGAGACTGAAGTTAGTACACCAAATTAATACCTATGCTACTATATATAATAAATGAACTTAGAGGAAATAAACATGTATGTAACTGTATGCCTTGTCACTCACTGTATGATACATGTATATAGTCAATGTACATTGATGTATGTTTATAATGTTTTGCTCTCCGAATTTGGAGGAAATAAATATATATATATATGGGACGTTAAACCGAAAATATGTTTATGCCAAATAATATATATTGAACTTGATTATAACATGTACACAGCAGACGGATACAGTGATTAACACGATTGGCTGGGAATCCAGGGATTGCAAGTACGATCCCTCGTCTGACTATAATAAAAAAAATAACAGTCTTTCAGATGGGACTATAAACCGAGGTCTCGTGTCGGTGCTTTACATCGTGCACGTAAAAGAACCAGAGGAGACTGTCTGTATCATTGCAATATCAACCAACACTCTAAAATGACTAATCTCTTCAGGAGGCGTAGCTCATATGGGCAACCGGTAGCGACGATAAATAAACGTCAACAACAACAAAAACATGTACACAATCAATACCCATGTCTCTTGTCAATATAAATAATAGTTAGAGTACGATCGTAGGGTAAAATACATGGGTTTTTTCCGCATATTCATATATTTTATTTTTAAGAAAATGTGAGGCACGTGCCTATGCCACGTGTATGAAATACCGAGATATTTGCATATTCGATGAGTTCGTTGCTCACCATACACCTCCACCCCCCTCATTTTAAAATACATTTTTCGCATTTTCATATATTTTATATTTAGGAAAATGTGAGGCACGTGCCTACGTGTATGACGTCATCATATGTTTACAGATGGTATGAGAAACGTCATGACTATTATTTGGTAATCCTTTCTAAAAATGTCTTTTTTTATCAGAAGATAAACTGGAACAGCGCCTCGCCGTATATATTTTCGCCAACTCGCGTTATAAATTAAAAATTATATATAAGACAGTAACCTAATAGTCTCTGTGTATATTTTTGTCAACTCGCCTAATAAATTAAGTTATAAGACAGTAACCTAATATTCTCTGTGTATATTTTTGTCAACTGGCCTAATAAATTAAAAGTTATAAGACAGTAACCTAATATTCTCTGTGTATATTTTTGTCAACTGGCCTAATAAATTAAAAGTTATAAGACAGTAACCTAATATTCTCTGTGTATATTTTTGTCAACTGGCCTAATAAATTAAAAGTTATAAAACAGTAACCTAATATTCTCTGTGTATATTTTTGTCAACTCGCCTAATAAATTAATATAAGACAGTAACCTAATATTCTCTATGTATAGTTTCGCCAACTCGCCTAATAAATTAATATAAGACAGTAACCTAATATTCTCTATGTATAGTTTCGCCAACTCGCCTAATAAATTAATATAAGACAGTAACCTAATATTCTCTATGTATAGTTTCGCCAACTCGCCTAATAAATTAATATAAGACAGTAACCTAATATTCTCTATGTATAGTTTCGCCAACTCGCCTAATAAATTAATATAAGACAGTAACCTAATATTCTCTATGTATAGTTTCGCCAACTCGCCTAATAAATTAATATAAGACAGTAACCTAATATTCTCTATGTATAGTTTCGCCAACTCGCCTAATAAATTAATATAAGACAGTAACCTAATATTCTCTATGTATAGTTTCGCCAACTCGCCTAATAAATTAATATAAGACAGTAACCTAATATTCTCTATGTATAGTTTCGCCAACTCGCCTAATACATTAATATAAGACAGTAACCTAATATTCGCTATGTATAGTTTCGCCAACTCGCGTTATAAATTAAAAGTTATGAGACAGTAACCTAATATTCTCTATATTACAGTCATTGTAGCACAGCGCCATAGCTATTTCAACATTCATAGTTATAAGATACTTATATAATTTATAATACATGTACACTACAAAGCACAAGTTTATCTACACAGATAGACCCAAATGCATAGTTGCTAATCGATGTCTTAAAATGTCTTAAAATCGAAATAAACACAAAATGGACAAAAATGTTTAAAATGAAAAAATGAATCCAATGAACATGTGCAAAAATCGATGAAAATGCTTAAGGTAAATATGTGCACGAATGAGTAATTTAGGAAATGTTTCTTATAAAATCACGTGTGTGTTTTACGTTTATTTATCGTCGTTACCGGTTGCCCATATGAGCGACGCCTCCTGAAGAGTTGGAGGATAGTGCAATGATACAGACAGACCCATTCCAGAGTCTCCTCTGGGTTTTTTATGTGCACGGTGTAAAGCACTCGGTTTAACGTCCCATCTGAAAGACTGTTAATTTTAGTAGGGTCAGACGGGGGATCGAACCTGCGACCCTTGGATTACCAGTCCAGCGTGTTACCACTGGACTACAACATGTTCTTATACATTGTAGTTGTGGTACTTTGGGTTAGTTATTTGTAATCCAGGGTTCGCGATCCCCCGTCTGACCCTAATAAAATTAAATGTCTTTCAGATGGGACGTTAAACCGAGGCCTCGTATCGGTGCTTTACACCGTGCACGTAAAAGAACCAGAGGAGACTCTGCACTATCCTCCAACAAATCTAAAATGACTAATCTCTTCAGGAAGCGTTGCTCATATGGGAAACCGGTAGTGACGATGAATAAACGTAATCACACACATTATTGTAATTATTAATGAAACAACATGCTGCGTATCTTACTACTAGTAGTACAATCCAGTCAAGTATCTACTCAGTAGCGTGCCTAAATCAGAAACAGCCAGTCAATTAGCGGCAACCTACATCATCAAGAGCGCGGGCATAATTTACAACATATTAATTCGAAGACACAATATAGCACAGATGTAAAAACATTCTGAGAAACGGATGTCTTCGTTTCAGAACATTAAAACACGGATATGTTCGTGAAAGCTTACTATATGCATTTGGACCAACTAAGTTCATCTTGGGCTTATTACAAAATTCGAGATTTCAGATTTTTCAAATCTCACTATTGAGCTTTCTGCAAAATTATGAGTATATTTCTGCCCACGTAATGCTGTATCATTTCTTACATAGTCAGCGGTTGTGCATTAAAATTGCTGTTTATGCGAACGTATAGCAACATCAAGTCCAAACATTTGCCACTACTGTTTAAGTATTCAATAGTTTCTCTACAGTTTATATTTACTGAACACATACACTCGCCATTACTATTCGCCAAGCAATTTGTACCATTTAAATGTACTCCAACATGGGAAGGGATTCATATAAGCTTTAAACTTCTTTCTCGATCCATATCATTTATATGAAAAAGTTGGTAGTTTCTTACGGAGGTTGGTGCACACAAGTACTGGTTAACCGCTGGAGCCTGCCCAGGAAAGGTGTTGTTAGGTAAACTGCCCGCCGGCGATATAACCCAAAATGGTCCTGCTGCAGGCGTAAAACCCGAAATATAATAACATAATTCTCGACCCATATCGGTTCCAATGTATACAAATGGTGTTTATATATGAATATATGCATTTGATCCGAATACAATATGTTTAAACTAAGTTGTTCATTGTTACCATTCATGTTATACACATTGTTTTTCAAGATGAGATTAGTTGGGCTAAATGTATTGTAAGCTTTCACGAACATGTGAAACGATTTTCTATTAGTGTGTTATACCCTTATTTATCGTCGATACCGGTTGCCCATATGAGCGACGCCTCCTGAAGAGATTAGTCATTTTAGATATTTTTGGAGAATAGTGCAGTGATACATACCCATTTCATAATATCCTCTGGTTCTTTTATGTGTATGGTGTAAAGCACCGAAAGTCGCATCTGAAAGACTGTTAATTTTATTAGGGTCAGACGGGGGATCGAACTTGCGATCTCTGGATTACCAGTCCAGCGTGTTAAACACTGGACTACAGGTCCGTCTGTATTTATTTTCGTATGAGGGTTCCCACCAACTGACATGCGCACTCGAAGTTACCACACTGGACTACAGATCCGTCTGTTTTATTTACAAGATGCTTATTTCTGTTATGCAATGGCTTAGTTTTGTTAGTAAAATAAAGACGGTGGCCTTTTCTGATACACTTCTTGTGTTTCGTATTCCTCCGCGGTTTCATGCACTTTTTGTAATTTAGCTATTTTCTGACAAACATCACCAGCTAATTATAAAATATGATATTCTAATGAATTTGTTTTGTCATTTGTCTGTCGTTTTCTATTTTGACAGCAGACATACACTAACTCAAACATTATACAGGGAACTATATTTGTTATTGCTAACGTTCACACTAACATAAGTGGTTGTGCGGTTGTGTCTTGTAGAAACATTAGCGATGCTCCAGGCATGGGTAGTACAATGAGAAACATCGGTCAGTTACTGCCCCTGAATACTCCATAATGGTAGATAGGTCCTATTAAGTACTTTCCTCTGTTTTTATCGTTGTTTCCTTTGCACAATATGCTAACACTTTTAATCTACTATCGCTTATTGTGATTATTGAATCACTATATGTCGACAGATCTCGTACAGTATATGCAATGGGTACTTATTTGTAAAAGAATGTCATCAGCTAATTAACACGATTTGGATAAAATGACAGTTATCATACCGCAACATCTGGTTATGGAACAACAGTAAAAACAAAGGATTCCAACTAATAGGACCTATTCATATATTGGAATAAATCAGACATTATCTGCCAAGGGAGGTAATAGAAAATTAGAGATGTTTCTCATTGAATACAAGTGGATTCAACATATATTAACTATAAACTCAGAAACTGTATTTTCTTATTGTGATCATTATACTATGTATATTCATTGAAATAAAATATTGTTTAAACTAAACTCAGAAAATGTATGTATTTATCAGCCTTTGGATTTTATTTCATCACGTGATCAATGTTTTTCAACTCGAGGTAGGTCAAATTTCGGTGATCAGACAATTTGACATCAATAAGAGACACTACTGATTTTTCTATTACCTCCCTTGGTGGATAAAGTCAGATTTATTCCGAAATGTATATTGGTCATTTTAGTTGGAACCCTTTGTTTTTACTGTTGTCGTCTAAACAGATATTGCGTTAGGATAAATGTAATTTTATCAAAATCGTGTTAATTAATTGAACCAAATTTTACAGTAAGGTATCCATTGGACATGCTAAAGGATATCTGTCGAGATTTAATAAGTTCATAATTATAAGACGAGAATACTGATGAGAATGGAAAACATGTGGTGCCAAGGAAACAACGATAAAAACAGAGGAAAACAATTATGAGGACCAATATACTATTAGGAGTATTCAGGGGCAGTAACTGACTACTAACTCTAGTAAAGAGTGAAGGGTTGTTGCACCGTTTGAAGTGTTTTAACCCCAAGTAACTGACATGGACTGGTCCATGATATTCATAAACCAATAAATGAATCAGAAAATCACATTTGGACAAGTTCATTTATCAAAATGGGTAATTATGTTTAAAAATAGTCATATCACTGGCAAAAAGTGCAGATCCTGATGAGACGGCTCGTCACGAGCCGGCTCATCTGGATCTACACTTTTTGTAAGCCTATTTAGAGGTATGTGTTTGTTGAAAGGGTTAATAAACGATGTGTTCTGAAAAAGTTATGGCCTCGAAATTGAAAGAAGAACACTGGAAAACATAACAGCGTTCTTGTGCGCGCGAATTATCTGGCAAATAAAGCCCACACGAATAAATAATCAATTACATTATTACATGTTTCTCATTGCAATCTTACACTAATTACCAGCACACATCCGCTATAGTATATCATGGCCGAGTACACGAGTAGACTCATCAATACGCTGTACATACACACTTCAGCAATAGATGACACGGCGTATACTCGAGGAAACCAGCACGTGTTGAACATATAATATTCTCATCTCCAGTATTCCCTTTAGAATACCATTATCCGAAACCATTATCCGGCTAATTAGGACACTCCTGTGTTCACGAAGCTGACATTACGCTAATGAAACAAATAATCAAAAAAAGCGTCTACCATGACGAAATGTATTCGGTGATAATACACCAAGTAAGTCAATAACGCCAGTGCCATTGCTACGGTGCTATGACTTTTTAATCATAACGTCATAAATCCAGTAAATTAAAAAAAATTAAATTACATACGTGTCCATGGCAAATAACTAGTTTCCGGTTTAAGACAACATGTTGACCAGTCTGTCGATATTTCACTTTTTAAGTTCTGGCAAAATGACAGCCTGGGGAAACTGGATTTCCGATCGTAGCGCCATCTACTTACACCCACTTTTATAAGGGTGTAGATTTGAAGAACGACAACTCTTCTCTAAGATAATATTGCTAAATATAGAAACGGAATTCTATCGGAAATCGCCGAACAGACACGATTATACACGATCATTTCCGAATATACATGAATGCTCCCGTAGATTCATTTACATTGAAACAGATAATGTCCCGTTTCTGTGTTATATCGACGAGATGGCGGATTTTAAATATTACATTTAGATGGTAATGGATCTATTCGGCGTAATTGAACTAAGGACAACTTAAATATTGAGTAAATATGTCAAATCAGACGCACATTGTACTTTTTAAAACTATTTATCGTTCCGTTGACCCGTAAACAATGGCGGCCAATTATAAAGTTTTATCAACATTGGAGTGTCTCGCTTTCGATTCAAGTACGTCATTAATTAAGTCACGTGCTAATAGGCCTATATATAGGATTAATGCGAGTCAATAATTACATGGACAATTCTCCACTTTCCCCCAGGCGTTGATATTATCAGAAACACAATACGGCCCAATTAGTAGTCTCGGTGTTAAAATATATTTATTTGACTGACCAGACAAAATATATGTTCCCAGGCTATGCCCCATCGTACAAAGTTCCCCAACCAGCCACAGATAAAACACGTGATATTCACATCGCAGAAATGGAAAGTCCCACTTTTGTCCGACTTTCAAAACGATGCACAATTTGAGCACAATTAGTTCAAGGTAAGAAATAATTAATGCTTTTTTTACGTTTATTTATCGTCGCTGCCGGTTGTCCATATAAGCGACGCCTCCTGAAGATATTAGTCATTTTAGATGTTGGAGGATAGTGCAATGATACAGAGAGAGACCCATTTCAGAGTCTCCTCTGGTTTCTTTTACGTACACGGTTTAAGCACCGACACGAGGCCTCGGTTTAAAGTCCCATCTGAAAGACTGTTAATTTTATTAGGGTCAGACGCGGGATCGAACCTGCGATCCCTGGATTACCAGTCCAGCGTGTTACCACTGGGCTATTAATCCGTCTGCTTCATCTGTAACGGTTTTATGTGAATTTTAATGTGTGTGAACTAATCTTCACATGTGATGCAAACAATAACTATTAACTATTGATTTGCAATAAATTATGATTAAAACAGACGGATCTGTAGTCCAGTGGTAACACGCTGGACTGGTAATCCAGGGATCGCAGGTTCGATCCCCCGTCTGACCCTAATAAAATTAACAGTCTTTCAGATGGGACGTTAAACCGATGTCTCGTGTCGGTGCTGTACACCGTGCATGTAAAAGAACCAGAGGAGACTCTGGAATGGGTCTCTGTCTGTATCATTGCACTTATCTCCAAAAATCTAAAATGACTAATCTCTTCAGCAGGCGTCGCTCATATGGGCATCCGGTAGCGACGATAAATAAACGTAAAACACACACAACTAACTTTGAAACATAGGACACAACCACCTGTCTATGAGCAATGGTCTAGTAAACACGATGTACTCGTAGTCCATGGATCGCAGGTTCGATCCCCTCTACACCGTAGCTAAAGAATTAATACCTCACTGTATTTCGTAATCGACATTAAACCGAGGCCTCGCTTCAGTGTTTTATGTCGGTCATATAAAAGACACATAGGAGACTTAGTCTCTGTCTCTACCAGAGGATACTCTAGAATGGGTCTGTAGCATTGCACTATCCTCCAAAACCTAAACTGACTACTATTAATAACTTCCGGAGGCGTGGTTCGTATGAGCCACCGGTAGGGACGTTAAATATCGTAAAGCACAGCACATGTCGCAGTGTGCCATACCATTGCCATGCTATTACCATAGCAAGCATACGCCCCAGCTCAACACATGCGTATTAAGGAGGGTCATGCAGTATTGTTCTACTTAATACTACCGACCAACAATGTACCAGCAATTTCTGATTATGACTGGCAGGCCCCTTGGGTCAGACGGAGGATCGAACCTGCGATCCCTGGATTACCAGTCCAGCGTGTTACCACTATGTTACCATTATAACTGGCTCCGTTTATATCGATTTTCGTTAAGTCAAACTTCGGTTGTGTCGAAGTATTTTGTTCGGTCCGACGGAATTCGACATAACGGATGTAGACTGTATGCCTGAACCTGGAAATCTATTCTATTTTTAAACATGAATTTGAAGTCGAAACTTATCTAAACTGTATAACGGAAGCTAAATTCAGAATAGCCTTATCTAAATTTAGAACATCATCACATGACCTAGCAATTGAAAAGGGAAGACACTCAAATGTATGTAGAAATTTACGAATTTGTAATAACTGTAATACCAACATGATAGAAAATGAATTTCATTTCCTTTTAGTCTGTCCGAAATTTAAAGATTTAAGAAGAAAATATTTAAAAACGTTATTTTTGTTCTTGGCCTAACATGCATACATTCTTATCTCTAATGACTTGTCAGTCACAAACACAAATCTTAAACCTTGCTAAGTATATTTATTATGCAAATCACACAAGAAATCAATAGATCATTACCATCATTCCTTACATTGCTATTATACTGTTATATGTGATGCTTCTCTGTAAACTGTGTATATATGTGATGCTATAAGCATCTTCTGATGTTTAATGCAATAAATATTGTATTGTATTGTATTGTATGTACATTACAGCAAACATAAATACATATCAAATTAACACCGTACATAGCCATTTAATAAATATCATTACAAGAGATACCGACACCATTACATTTATTTATTTTATTTATTTAATTTAATTTTATTTATTTTATTTATTTTATTTATTTTATTTATTTATTTATTTAATGTCTCATCAATGTACAACAATAACAGAACAACATTAAAATAATACATTGTATAGTACATTGCCACTCATAAATGAGTTACAAGAGACGGTATTGATCAAAGTATAAAACACATCACATTATGCAGTTGTAATAATATAGTATGATATAACACATGTATATACATACATGTATTTGTAAACAACACATGATAAATCTGAATAGCCTACGCTAATCTAACCTAAAATAAGCTTACAATCAAAATGATATCATAAAATGCTGATGATTGTATGAGAGCACTATTGCGCATATTAAAAAAATGTGTGTTTTTACGTTTATTTATCGTCGCTACCGGTTGCCCATATGAGCGACGCCTCCTGAAGAGATTAGTTATTTTAGATTTTGGAGGATAGTGCATGATACAGACAGAGACCCATTCCAGAATCTCCTCTGGTTCTTTTACGTGCACGGTGTAAAGCACCGACACGAGACCTCGGTTTAAAGTCCCATCTGAAAGACTGTTAATTTTATTAGGGTCAGACGGGGGATCGAACCTGCGATCCCTGGATTACCAGTCCAGCGTGTTACCACTGGACTACATATCCGTCTGTAAAAAAATGTTTGCAGTCAAAGCATTATATACATGGTAAAACTGAGGAGCAGCCGCTAACTGAAAGCTAAAAATGAATTACAATACAATGAAAGCATTATATACATGGTAAAACTGAGGAGCAACCGCTAATTTAAAGCTAAAAATGCATTACAATACAATGAAAGACAAGCAATATGATGGCAATTATTGTTTGCATCGCATGTGAAGATTAGTTCACACACATTATTTACATTCACATAAAAACTGTTACTTTTGAAGCATTAATATTTTATTTCTTACCTTGAACTAACTGTACTCAAACCGTGCATCGTATTGAAAGTGGGACTAAAGTGGGACTAAAGTGGGACTAAAGTGGGACTAATGTGGGACTGAAGTGGGACTTTCCATTTCTGCGATGCGATTGTATGTGTGTTTTACGTTTATTTATCGTCTCTACCGGTTGCCCATATGAGCGACGCTTAAGATATTAGTTATTTTAGTTGTTGGAAGGATAGAGCAATGATGCTTCGGCTACCGTGTGTTTGTAGCCATTTCCTTCGGCTACCGTGTGTTTGTAGCCATTTCCTTCGGCTACCGTGTGTTTGTAGCCATTTCCTTCGGCTACCGTGTGTTTGTAGCCATTTCCTTCGGCTACCGTGTGTTTGTAGCCATTTCCTTCGGCTACCGTGTGTTTGTAGCCATGTCCTTCGGCTACCGTGTGTTTGTAGCCATTTCCTTCGGCTACCGTGTGTTTGTAGCCATGTCCTTCGGCTACCGTGTGTTTGTAGCCATGTCCTTCGGCTACCGTGTGTTTGTAGCCATTTCCTTCGGCTACCGTGTGTTTGTAGCCATTTCCTTCGGCTACCGTGTGTTTGTAGCCATTTCCTTCGGCTACCGTGTGTCTGTAGCCATGTCCTTCGGCTACCGTGTGTTTGTAGCCATTTCCTTCGGCTACCGTGTGTTTGTAGCCATGTCCTTCGGCTACCGTGTGTTTGTAGCCATTTCCTTCGACTACCTTGTGTTTGTAGCCATTTCCTTCGGCTACCGTGTGTTTGTAGCCATTTCCTTCGGCTACCTTGTGTTTGTAGCCATTTCCTTCCGCTACCTTGTGTTTGTAGCCATTTCCTTCGGCTACCGTGTGTTTGTAGCCATTTCGTTCGGCTACCGTTTTCCTTTGGCTATCGTGTGTTTGTAGCCATTTCCTTTGGCTATCGTGTGTTTGTAGCCATTTCCTTCGGCTACCGTGTATTTGTAGCCATTTCCTTCGGCTACCGTTTTCCTTTGGCTATCGTGTGTTTGTAGCCATTTCCTTCGGCTACCGTGTGTTTGTAGCCATTTCCTTCGGCTACCGTTTTTCTTTGGCTATCGTGTGTTTGTAGCCATTTCCTTCGGCTACCGTGTGTTTGTCAATAAACAAAAAGAAGAAGACACAAATTATTACAGTTTATTTTTGTCTTTAACATATTTATGTATAACAAAATTATTAAAACGACATTACATCGCAAAAAGCAAATAAAATGCATGTTTTCATGTATAAATGCATTGCTACTACAAATTCTTCTGAATACATTCCAACACTAACATTGAATCAATAAACCGTGTTTTTGTGGTCTACCAACTTTCAAAGGTGAACGTAGGATTTCATATAGCGGTCATCCACGCTCCTGTAATGACGTTTGTTTGTCATTGGAGTCAATACTAAACAAGCGATACTTTCGCTTAGAGATGATTTAACTAAGATTAGTCTACAAATAAATATGCTTACGCACACATGTGACATATAACGGTAAATCTGTACGATAAATCGTGTCATTCAGGATACACGCATTGTATTATGCATGGATGTTGACCCTGTTTACATTATTTTGTTATGTCAACAAACCGCGTATACGACGCTTGTTTATTTGTTGAAATACTCAGTTTTGGAAGCAAATATTGGAAAAGAATTGATACCATATAATACTATTAATAGTAAATTACATTCTGTAGGTCCGCCTCCGTGGTCGAGTGGTTAAGGTCGCTGACTTGTATACCACTGTAACCTATCATCACTGATGGTCACTGGTTCGAGCCCCGCTCAGGCCGTGTCTCATTTATATGAAAAAGTTGGCGGTTTCTCACGGAGGTTGGTGCACCCAAGTACTGATTAACCGTTGGAGCCTGCCCAGGAAAGGTGTTGTTAAGTAAACTGCCCGTCGGCGATATAGCCCAAAATAGTGCTGATGGAGGCGTAAAACCCGAAATATAACATAACATAACATATAACATTCTGCAGATATTTGCATTTTCACCGATGTAGTGTCGCTTTAACAATCACCGATGTAGTGTCGCTTTAACAATCACGTGAAGTACAACTATTTATAGTTATGGTTAATTCCTACGCATAGGAACTCCATACCATTCGCCAATAAATAACTGAAAAACAAACAATTAGATGGTTTTGATGATGAGACCTAGTGTCATCGCCTTCGTGGTTCAGTGGTTACGGTCGCTGACTTGTATACCACTATAACCTATCATCACTGAATTTCACGGGTTCGATCCTCTGTCAGACCGTGTTTCATTTATATGAACAAGTTAACAGTGTATTACGATGGTTGGTGCATCGAGTACTGGTTAACCGCTGGAGCTTGCCCAGGAAAGGTGTTGTTAGATAAACTGCCCGTCTCTCAAATGGGCAACGGTAGCGACTTTAAATAAACTTAAATAAAACAAAGAAGGTAGTTCTCAACATTCATAAGCAAAATATAGTGCAACTAAAGTAACCGTATCCTGTCTGTACAATACATACGTATAATATGTCCCATGCTACCTTACATAACTGTCCACCATTATACTGTCTGTATTTGTTTTCCGTTGAAGTCATTATATTGTCTGTATTTGTTTTCCGTTGAAGTCATTATATTGTCTGTATTTGTTTTCCGTTGGAGTCATTATACTGTCTGTATTTGTTTTCCGTTGAAGTCATTATATTGTCTGTATTTGTTTTCCGTTGGAGTCATTATACTGTCTGTATTTGTTTTCCGTTGGAGTCATTATACTGTCTGTATTTGTTTTCCGTTGAAGTCATTATACTGTCTGTATTTGTTTTCCGTTGGAGTCATTATACTGTCTGTATGTGTTTTTCCGTTGGAGTCATTATACTGTCTGTATTTGTTTTCCGTTGGAGTTATTATACTGTCTGTATTTATTTTCCGTTGGAGTCATTATACTGTCTGTATTTGTTTTCCGTTGGAGTCATTATACTGTCCGTATTTGTTTTCCTTTGGAGTCATTATACTGTCCGTATTTGTTGTCCGTTGGAGTCATTATACTGTTGTTCGTGCCTGTCTTTATTTGTGAGTTAGACTCATTATTCATCATTTGGGTTCATTGATTTCTGTAGGCGCTCTTTCGTGAACAGGCGGATTAAGAATGGGATTTAGCAATATCGGCTTGTAATCCATAAATTATGCCCACGTTATATCTTGTAGATTATACAAATACAGCGTCCTGAATATAACGGGGGAACTTGTAGGCCCACACTAGCCGGAACACGTGGGTCAAAGAAATAAATACCCACGTGATACAATGATATATTACAACTGTTTAGCTCATACCACTTCGTGTTAATCGTGTATATATAAAGACTCTTTATTTCCCTCGACATAAAATCACATATTTCTACTATTATTACTTCAGATGATAGTGTACACAGTCTTTGTCACATATGTGCATTACCATTGCTATATTTACTAGATTGTTAAAGCTGATGATTTTCAAAGTACCTATATACGTCATATCTGCATATTGTTATATAAATATATTGTCATTAATTGTTCCATTCCTCTTTTCTACTCTACTAGACAATTCCATATATCATCATAATTATTCCATAACATATTATATCACAATTTCCCCAGCCCAGCCACGCTCACAACTTCCCCGGCCCATCCACTCTCACAATTTCCCCAGCCCATCCACTCTCACAATTTCCCCAGTCCACCCACTCTCACAACTTCCCCAGTCCATCCACTCTCACAACTTCCCCAGCCCATCCACTCTCACAACTTCCCCAGTCCATCCACTCTCACAACTTCCCCAGTCCATCCTCTCTCACAACTTCCCCAGTCCATCCACTCTCACAACTTCCCCAGTCCATCCACTCTCACAATTTCCCCAGTCCATCCACTCTCACATCTTCCCCAGTCCATCCACTCTCACAACTTCCCCAGCCCATCCACTCTCACAACTTCCTCAACCCATCCACTCTCACAACTTCCCCAGTCCATCCACTCTCACAATTTCCCCAGTCCATCCACTCTCACATCTTCCCCAACCTATCCACTCTCACATCTTCCCCGTCCATCCACTCTCACAACTTCCCCAGCCCATCCACTCTCACAACTTCCTCAACCCATCCACTCTCACAACTTCCCCAGCCCATCCACTCTCACAACTTCCCCAGTTCATCCCCGCTCACAACTTCCCCAGCCCAGCACTCACAACGTCCCCAGTCCATCCACTCTCACATCTTCCCCAGCCCATCCACGCTCACATCTTCCCCAACCCATCCACTCTCACATCTTCCCCAGCCCATCCACGCTCACATCTTCCCCAACCCATCCACTCTCACAACTTCCTCAGTCCATCCACTCTCACAACTTCCCCAGTCCATCCACTCTCACAATTTCCCCAGTCCATCCACTCTCACAACTTCCCCAGTCCATCCACTCTCACAACTTCCCCAGTCCATCCACTCTCACAACTTCCCCGTCCATCCACTCTCACAATTTCCCCAGTCCATCCACTCTCACAACTTCCCCAGTCCATCCACTCTCACAACTTCCCTAGTCCATCCACTCTCACAACTTCCCCAGTCCATCCACTCTCACATCTTCCCCAACCCATCCACTCTCACAACTTCCCCAGTCCATCCACTCTCACAACTTCCCCAGCCCATCCACTCTCACAACTTCCTCAACCCATCCACTCTCACAACTTCCCCAGCCCATCCACTCTCACAACTTCCCCAGTTCATCCCCGCTCACAACTTCCCCAGCCCAGCACTCACAACGTCCCCAGTCCATCCACTCTCACATCTTCCCCAGCCCATCCACGCTCACATCTTCCCCAACCCATCCACTCTCACATCTTCCCCAGCCCATCCACGCTCACATCTTCCCCAACCCATCCACTCTCACAACTTCCTCAGTCCATCCACTCTCACAACTTCCCCATCCATCCACTCTCACAATTTCCCCAGTCCATCCACTCTCACAACTTCCCCAGTCCATCCACTCTCACAACTTCCCCAGTCCATCCACTCTCACAACTTCCCCAGTCCATCCACTCTCACAACTTCCCCGTCCATCCACTCTCACAATTTCCCCAGTCCATCCACTCTCACAACTTCCCCAGTCCATCCACTCTCACAACTTCCCTAGTCCATCCACTCTCACAACTTCCCCCAGCTCATCAACTCTCACAAATTTCCCGCACCTCATCAACTCTCACAACTTCCCCCAGCCTTGGCCAGCCACTCTCGCAATTTCTCTGCCTCCGCGAGAGCAAAATTAATATTCCATCTCATATATATCTAATGCTAACTCCAGATATGCAAACGTGATTTCCCAAAGCTGTGGATTAGCCTCAAACCATGGCCGTTTTACAGAGGCTTCACAAGATAGACTCATTTTTATAGCCAAGAAGATCTTAAATCCGATTTATAAAGAACGCGTATCGATTAAGACAAAAAGAGCTGGAACTCGAGCCAACATTTAATGGATTTTGAAACACTATAAAGGAAGTGAATTTATTTTGCATACTATATGTAAATATGAATAGACGCCGACTAACTTCGTTATCTGTACAACTGAATCCATATTTGCATATAAGAAATGTTCGCGAATTTGTCGGCGTGATCCGCTAGCTTGTCATCTTGTTAAAATTCATTTTATTATAACTGTAAATGTCTCCTTGCCGACAGTATATATAACTATTTATACATACGCCAGTTTTCGAACCCGCACAGCTACGGGAATGTGACCCAGCTCTATGTTGTTGGTCAGATTACTGAGTTACCACAGCACTGCCGCTCACCCTACCCCATCTCACCCCACCCCATCTCGACCCCATCCCATCTCGACCCCACCCCATCTCGCCCCCACCCATACCCCATCTCAACCCTACCCCATCTCGCCCCACGCCATCTCGCCCCCATCCCGCCCTATCCCATCTCGCTCCCACCCACTACCCCATCTCGCCCCACGCCATCTCGCCCCCATCCCGCCCCATCCCATCTCGCTCCCACCCACTACCCCATCTCGACCACGTCTTCGCAATCGTTGTAAAGTAAATCAAGTTTATACATAGTGATTAATAACATTTAATATAAATTGTTAAAGCAGATTTCACAATCGTTGTAAAAATAAATCATGTTTATACTTCTCCAAAAAATCCATAGACAGACACCAGTCTTTCTAGGCAATTAATATTCAGTAAAGCAAACGACTCGTATACGACATAAAAAGCCCTCCAACTGTGATTCTTATAAGAGTTAGGGTGATAGTTAATGTCTATTAGCGGATGAAATGCCTCATGAAAGACCCTAGGCGACTTAGAGAACCAGTCAGGAGTGTTGTTGTAGCTTTTAAGTTTATTTATCGTCGCTACTGGTTGCCCATATGAGCGACGCCTCCTGAAGAGATTAGTCATTTTAGATTTTTGGAGGATAGTGCAACGATGCAGACAGAGACCCATTTCAGAGTCTCCTCTGGTTCGTTTAGTTGTACGGTGTAAAGCACCGACACGATACCTGCGGTGTTTTACGTTTATTTATCGTCGCTACCGGTTCCCAATTCAGTGACGCCTTCTGAAGAGATAAGTTATTTTAGATTTTTGGAGGATAGTACAATGAATCAATGATGCAGACAGAGACCCATTTCAGAGTCTCCTCTGGTTCTTTTACGTGCACGGTGTAAAACACCGACACGATACCTGCGGTGTTTTACGTTTATTTATCGTCGCTACCGGTTGCCCATATGAGCGACGCCTCCTGAAGAGATTAGTTATTTTAGATTTTTGGAGGATAGTACAATGATGCAGACAGAATCCCATTTCAGTGTCTCCTCTGGTTCGTCTAGTTGTACGGTGTAAAGCACCGACACGATACCTGCGGTGTTTTACGTTTATTTATCGTCGCTACCGGTTGCTCATATGAGCGACGCCTTCTGAAGAGATAAGTTATTTTAGATTTTTGGAGGATAGTACAATGATGCAGACAGAGACCCATTTCAGAGTCTCCCCTGGTTCTTTTACGTGCACGGTGTAAAGCACAGACACGATACCTGCGGTGTTTTACGTATATTTATCGTCGCTACCGGTTGCCCATATGAGCGACGCCTCCTGAAGAGATTAGTTATTTTAGATTTATGGAGGATAGTGCAATGATGCAGACAGAGAGAGAGACCCATTCCAGAGTATCCTCTGGTTCTTTTACGTGCACGGTGTAAAGCAACGACACGAGACCTCGGTTTAACGTCCCATCTGAAAGACTGTTAATTTTATTAGGGTCAGACGGGGATCGAACCTGCGATCCCTGGATTACCAGTTCAACGTGTTAACCACTGGACTACATATCCGTCTACATGCTGTATATTTGATGGTGGAAGTCGTGATAGCGCAGTAGATTCGCGTTCGTTTCAGGTGCGAAAGGTCCGGAGTTCGAGCCCCGCTGGGGCCGTTACGAGTGTGCCCTTAGGCAAGGCATTTAATTTCCACGTTGCCTCTTCTCTCTCCCACGTGGCGATGGATTCCATTAGGAATGAGGTCTCGAGAGTGATTACTATAAGTTGAAAGAACTTGTTTCGCAATCGCGCTAAAATTAATTTGTATAAGCCATATTCGATGTTCACGGTTACTAATATTAAAATTGAAACTGCGCGGTAATGTACAATAACAGATCGAATGTTGCGACCCATTCCAGAGTCTCATCTGGTTCTTTTGCTTGAACACACTACTGCCAGAGGTCATACAACTTTTCTCAGATATCAAACTCAATCTCCAGCTAGTTTAGTGAGATTTGCTCTAACTGAACCAATCAGAAATTTGAGACTGAGATTAAGATTGGATGAAAGCCCTATAACATCGGGGCCAGTATGCCCCTCATTGTGGGAGTCGTGATAGTTACATTTGTTATTCATTATAACTGCCCCTGTCGGGAGACTAATTTAACTACAATACACAACCGCACAACCACTTGTGTTAGTGTGAACGTTCTCAATATAAAAAAACAGGCCCTGTATAATTTTCATTTTAATTTCTGTCTGCTGTCAAAATTGATTACGACAGATAAAACAAATTCACTAGAAAATATTACTTTATAATTAACTGTTTATGATTTATAAGAAAATAGCTAAAATACAAAAGTACACTCAACCGCACAGGAATACCAAAGGCAACAAGTGGCAGAAAAAGTGCCATCTTGCACTGTTTTAGAACAGTGAAAGATAGCATTTTCTTTCACTGGAAAAACTCAATCATTCATTAGAAAGCATAAAGAAAATGTGTTCACTCGTGCATATTTAAAGCTAACATTATCTCCAGATATCATTGCGCCCTATATACAGTTTGGTGAACTATATTCACTCGTGCATATTTAAAGCTAACATTATCTCCAGATATCATTGCGCCCTATATACAGTTTGGTGAACTATATTCACTCATGCATATTTATAGCTAACATTATCTCCAGATATCATTGCGCCCTATATCCAGTTTGGTGAACTATATTCACTAATGCATATTTAAAGCTAACATTATCTCCAAATATCACTAACATTATCTCCAGATATCATTGCGCCCTATATACAGTTTAGTTTAGTTTAAACAATATTTTATTTCAATGAATATACATAGTATAATGATCACAATAAGAAAATACATGTAGGATTGAGGAGAAAGCAACTTGCTTATATGGCTACCTCTTTCCTATATACAGTTTGGTGAACTATATTCACGCATGCATATTTATAGCTAACATTATCTCCAGATATCATTGCGCCCTATATCCAGTTTGGTGAACTATAATTCGATGAAACACTGAAGCGAGCAATCAATTACTCTCTATATAGAGGCTGTAGTCAACAGCATATTATACCCACTGTAGAACAACACAATATTAATTGAACAAATCTCTCAAAACGAGGTAATTACTGTTGAATACGTCTTCAAGTAATCTTAGGAATCCATCAAACGTATTTCAAGTTGCCCCCGCAAGATGACAACAATACTATCTTGATTGATTCTCGATAAGTCTATAATTGCCACGCGGCGACAGATTCCGCATAGGACGCGCAGTTTAGTTTCTCATATGATTCGTCAAACCTGACCGCCACCTGTAGATCGGTATCGATTGCAAACATCATTAGCAATGTTTAAATGGTGTGTGTTTTACGTTTATTTCTCGTCGCTACCGGTTGTCCATATGAGCGATGCCTCCTGAAGAGATTAGTCATTTTAGATGTTTGGAGGATAGTGTAATGTTACAGACAGAGACCCATGCCAGAGTCTCCTCTGGTTCTTCTACGTGCACGATGTAAAGCACCGACACGAGTCCTTGGTTGAAAGTCCCATCTGAAAGACTGTTAATTTTATTAGGGTCAGACGGGGGATCGAACCTGCGATACCTGGATTATCAGTCCAGCATGAAACACACTTATTTCAGAACTAATATTTGTATGTGCGTATAAATAAAAACATGGTTAGTTTAACCCTTTCAACACCACAGACCTCTAAATAGGCTTACAAAAAAGTGTAGATCCAGATGAGCCGGCTCGTGACGAGCCGTCTCATCAGGATCTGCACTTTTTGCCAGTAATATTACTATTTTTAGACAAAAATTACCCATTTTGATAAATGAACTTGTCCAAATGTGATTTTCTGATTCATTTATTGGTTTATGAATATCATGGACCAGTCCATGTGAGTTACTTGGTGTTGAATGGGTTAAACAATATTGTATTCAAGAATGGTACATAACACAGGACTAGTTGCAACAGCACAGTTAGGATTGGGGGAAACGTTACATAGTAACTTATTCGAACCCCTTTCCTTCAATACAATTACATACACACATATTCTGATATAACAGATTACATTACCAGTATTGTTTAGTATGACATATTTTATAATGCTATAACGCGAGTTTAAGCACAAGAAGGAAATAAAACATGCAACAAAAACGTTCGGAAATTTACGATTTTGTTGGAATCTTTCGTTTTGATATAAAAGGAAGAGACAAAAAGAAACTGGGGAAAAACCTGTGATTTTGCTGCTTCGGATACCCCCAAACCCAAACATGGTTGGAGATCTGACGCGTAAGAATTCATGACCAACTATCTAAAAAGCGCAAAAATAGTTGGTTCGTAAATGACGTCACAATACTAAAAAAATGCTAGTTTGTGGTCATGCTCGTCTTTGGGTTTACAGGCAACATGCCGAGCCACGTTAGAATACTATTTATGATATTTACATATGTTGTTGAAAATTTAAAATTTTAAAATATATTTTTCCCATACAATGCTGCTTTAACAATATGTACATTTGTATATTGATATAAAATTGTCGAAACGAAAATGGAAACGACATTTGTAAATGTACATGTGATGGGCTCGTGTAAGCATCTAAAAAAAAACCCAGAACATACTCCCGTACCACCCTAGAAGGTTCGCCCCCGTTATTTCCAGGCTATGGCTACGACACTGAGAAGTTCTAGGTTTAGTTGTTAGCCATATAACAACTCCAGTATCGCTTGATTGTATCTTTGGGTTAATTAGTAAATTCGTTGACAGTATCGTTGGGTTAATTAGTAGAAGCGAAAGCCATTTATCGGCTAAAGAACACGTGCGAGCTCTGAGGCTTCCAGATTCGAACAACCGGATCAATTAAAATGGCACTAATTAATACGTCCTTGTCGAACACGTAGTAAATACGTAGGACCAGTGTCTCTTAGCACATTTAATTAGGAAAACATAGTCATTCATTAGATGTGATCAAATTATGAAATTAACGAGAACGTGTGACTGGCGTGCGCGCATCTAAAATGTACATAACATGGAAAATATACTACCAGACTTGAAAACAAACCGATAACTTCAGCCGAATATATAGTAAAGTTAATATCTGTTGTTGATTATATACGCATGTTGTTTTCGTGTTATTTGATTATCACCGCATAGCCTCGCTATTACAACTGGTCGATATGACTGTACTGAAATAATAAACCGAATGTGACAGACGGATATGAAGTCCAGTGGTAACACGCTGAACTTGTAATCCAGGGATCGCAGGTTCGATCCCCCGTCTGACCCTAATACAATTTAACAGTCTTTCAAATGGGACTTTAAGCCGAGGTCTCGTGTCAGTGCTGTACACCATGCACGTAAACGAATCAGAGGAGATTCTGGAATGGGTCTCTGTCTGTATCATGCACTATCCTCCAAAACTCTAAAATGACTAATCTCTTCAGGAGGCGTCGCTCATATGGGCAACCGGTAGCGACGATAAATAAACGTAAAACCACCACGTGTGGGGGCTTCTGTGATATGTTGGATACGATATGCATACAATGTTTGCCTCGTATTCGAGGATGTGTGTGTTCCATCCTACACGATCCTCTGTGATGTCCTTTAAAAAGTACTTTAATCCACTTTGTCATCTCTCTCCCCCCTTTTGGCGCTGGATCAATAATGTGGTCTCGAGACCGATGACTCTGTCTGCATCACTGCACTATCTTCCAAAAAGGAATATGATGTTACACAAAAGAGGTCCCAAACGCAAAATAAAGTATTATGTGGAAGTCGTGATAGCGTAATGATAGCCGCTTCAGGGGCGAAATGTCAGGAGTTCGAGCCCCGCTGGAGCCGTTACGATTGTGCCCTTAGGCAAGGCATTTAACTTCCACATTCCCCTTCTCCCCCCCTCATGGCGATGGATTCCACCAGGAATGAAGAGTGATTAATATGTTTCGCAATCGACTTATAATAATTTTTTATAAATTTCATACGAGTCAACGTATCCGCATAAATCTAAAATTACTAATCTCTTCGCGAGGCGTCGCTCATATGGGCAACCGGTAGCGACGATAAATAAACGTAAGACACACACTGAGAGGACTAGCTTGCCTGAGACATACCGTAAACCATAACTGTAGTATGTGGATAATTATAGACCCCTGGTTCCCACTCCTATATCACTTCATGTTGTAGTTACCCGGCTCTAATGCACGTGCACGTGTTTGCATCATTTACAAGGAATTAGATCAATGAGAGAGAATATCTGTCTGATACAGGATTGGGATATATGATATTTATACTTCATTGCCCCACTCAGTGCAAAAAAGCTCCAACTATGCAACCGTTCAAAACAAGACCCCGTGGTCGAGTGGTTACGGTCGCTGACTTGTCACCACTGTAACCAAACATCACTGATGGTCACGGGTTCGAGGTTGGTGCACCAAGTACTGGTTACCCGCTGGAGCCTGTCCACGAAAGGTGTTGGTAGGTAAACTGCCCGTCGCTCAAATTAATGGGTAACCGGTGTTAAATAAACTTAAATTAAAAAAATAGTCCAATAAAATAACAATACAAACTAATCACATATTTCAACTATTTTGTGTGTTTTACGTTTATTTATCGTCGCTACCGGTTGCCCATATGAGCGACGCCTCCTGAAGAGATTAGTCATTTTAGATATTTGGAGGATAGTGCAATGCTACAGACAGAGACCCATTCCAGAGTCTCCTCTCGTTCTTTTACGTGCACGGTGTAAAGCACCGACACGAGACCTCTGATTAACGTCCCATCTGAAAGACTGTTAATTTTATTAGGGTCAGACGGGGGATCGAACCTGCGATCACCAGTCCAGCGTGTTACCACTGGACTACAGATCCGTCTGTACTATAAGTGAGAACTACACATATTACAACTATTATTACTTCAGATGAAATTGTACACAGTCTTTAGCACCGTTGCTATGGTTACTGGAATGGATATATTTAAGCTGATTTCATACTTATTTTCAAGATACCACTATACGTCATATCTGCACATTGTTATATAGATTTATTGTCATTAATTGTCTCATTCCCCATTTTCTACTCAACAATTCCATATAATTATCATCATATTCCATAGCATATTATATATAGTTTCTCTACTTTTCAGCTTTAACATTATTATATAATTCCATATATCATCATATTCCATAGCATATTATATATAGTTTCTCTACTTTTCAGCTTTAACATTATTATATAATTCCATATATCATCATATTCCATAGCATATTATATATAGTTTCTCTACTTTTCAGCTTTAACATTACTATATATTTCCCAATGCGCAGTTTTCACTTATAGTCTTATCTTTTGATTGCAGTTTTGATTGATGTTGAGGGCTTCATGGTAGATTAACTTTTGTTAAATGAGTTCTCGTAAATAAAGTCATTATTATTTTTATTATTATTATTATTATATGCGCAGTGTATGCTATGTTTATTATCTCAAATCACATCGACATATTTATGGATGCTTGTGTTAGTCCATCGATGAGAGGCTTCGGCCAATTACTGCCCCTGAATATGCTTCAAAAGTAGATCCACTTAATGAGAGACATTGGCTCATTACTGCCCATGAATATGCTTCAAAAGTAGATCCACTTAATGAGAGACATTGGCTCATTACTGCCCATGAATATGCTTCAAAAGTAGATCCACTTAATGAGAGACATTGGCCTATTACTGCCCATGAATATGCTTCAAAAGTAGATCCACTTAATGAGAGACATTGGCCTATTACTGCCCATGAATACGATTCAAAAGTAAGTCGACTTAATGAGAGGCCTCGGCTCATTATTGCCCCTGAATACGCTTCAAAAGTAGTTCCCCATAATTGTTTTCCTCTGTTTTTATCGTTTATTCTTTTGCACATCCTGCTTTCCATTTTCACCACCTGATGATTGTTAAAGTTCTATATATCCATACCGTATAGTAATTTTAGATTTTGGAGGATAGTGTAATGATACAGACAGAGACCCATTCCAGAATCTCCTCTGGTTCTTTTACGTGTACGATGTAAAGCACCTACACGAGACCTCGGTTTAATGTCCCATCTGAAAGGCTGTTAATTTTATTAGGGTCAGACGGGGGATCGAACCTGCGATCCCTGAATTACTCTATCACGACTTCCACTGAACGGTTAATGTATATGGAGCCTCAAATCAAGTTGGAATAATTCCGCAGGTGTTTTGAAATATATGATTCCGCTACAATGTATGTTAATTGAAATTAGCTACATAAAAAACCACATGTTTTACTAATTCGAGATTCAGCAAAAATACGATATTACTGTGCAAGTGAAAGTGCGATGACTGCGGAATATATGGCGTACGGTTGGTGTCAAACCGTGAGCGTCTAGTTTGAGTTTGCGCACTACTATCTGGATTGATTCTCGATAAGTCTATAATTGCCACGCGGCGACAGATTCCGCATAGGACGCGCAGTTTAGTTTCTCATATGATTCGTCAACAAACGCTTACAAACATCATTAGCAATGTTTAAATGGTGTGTGCTTTACATTTATGTATTGTCGCTACCGGTTGCCCATATGAGTGACGCCCTCTGAAGAGATTAGTCATTTTAGAGTTTTGGAGGATAGTGCAATGATACAGACAGAGACTCATTCCAGAGTCTCCTCTGGTTCTTTTACGTGCACGGTGTAAAGTACCGACACCGACACGAGACCTTGATTTAAAGTCCCATCTGAAAGACTGTTAGTTTTATTATGGTCAGACGGGGGATCTCCCCATGCTATCTGATTGGCTAAGTCGATGTCACAGGACCACACGTTTTTCTTGATAACAAACGCTTAGCACATGTCATTGCTCAATGCTTCTAAAAATAGATAAATATCTACTGGATGTGATCTAAAAATAACTATTTTTTTCGGAGTCAAACCGTCATTTTGACGTCGTCTAAAAGCGACGTTCAAGTGTAATTTAGCCCACGATTGCATCGTTTTCTATCACAAAAACCCTTTTCAGCCTAATAATTCGTCCTCCGTCAATGTCATTCTGCTGGGTACATAGAACAACTTGTTTTACTGCATTGAAAGTCCTTACCTCTTTGTAGGCTAGCGGTGAAAATTACAGTCAACTAATTATGCCATGCAATTTCGTAACGAAACAATTCCAATGAAATTCCATAACATTATTTCCACAGTTTTCAGTAAACACACATTAATAAGTGTCGTCTGCTACAATTATTTGAACTATTTATAGCCTTTATATTACCCAGCATGCACATAGTTAAAGCAGCATTACATCGTAATAAAGGATGTTTTGGGTAAAATATAAATACTAATGTGTGTGTGTTTACCAAAATCGAAATAGTCGCTCAGAAACGATAAAATTCCAATAAATTTAAACCGTCGTGTACGCGAATTTGTTTATCAAAACACGAAATGTCAACACGCACAGCGCGCATGCGTGAAACAACAGAGGATGTAGAAAACAACGTATATATTTTGAACATGAAAGACTATCTATCTATCGTCCTCTAATGTCGAACCCCTCGCGGGGATGTAGAAATGTCCTTAAAAGACTTAGCTAACAGAGGTATGAATCAACATATCAAGTAATTTAATTAAAAAAGACAACGTGGGACAAATGGGGACGATGCATTCCGAATGTAAACAAGTGCGTTACCGATCGACTCGGAAAGTCCTAATTTCGGTTTCGTGTTTGTTTTATAACAAAAAAACCCACTGTTTACCAAATGAACATAAGCATACAAAGTATAATGTTAGAAAGTGTAGCAGCATTGCTACCCATACGTAAAAATCGAATTTTTCAAATATCTTTTATATCATACGATGTAATCCCGCTTTAAATTTTCTTACTCCATTACTGTTCAACCTAATCATTCTCACGCCGGGACATATGTTACTCATCTATGGAAATAGATTAGCTACAGTTCCAATTAAGGAATGAATCACGGGTTACTAGTTTCCATCGGGGTATGCATTACATTTGGCGTGGATAACGTGTGTGTTTGAGTGTTTTACGTTTATTTATCGTCGCTACCGGTTGTCCAGATGAGCGACGCCTCCTGGAGAGATTAGTCATTTTAGATATTTGGAGGATAGTGCAATGATACAGACAAAGAAGTCTGTATCACACACTTTAACCACGCCCAATGTAGTTCATACCCCGATGAAAACTATTAATCCGCGATTAATTACTTATATTTACATTAATTATTCTTTTCAATGACACTAAGGAAAAGATGGCACACATTGCATTTAAAATGTTTTTAGTCCAGCTTTGCAACTTACCGTGCGCCGGAACAGGTAAATAGATCATCATTGCAACAGCGTAAACTATAAGACACGTCTTTTCACGCGACGAACATTGCAAATGCGCATGCTCGTAACTTCGAGTGCGCATGTCAGATGCATATCATTAGTTGGGAACCCTCATACGAATAATGTATACAATTAGGACACAAACATTCATTGACGGAAATGCAATATTACTAACGTTAATGAGAGACATTACTGGTTTTTCTATTACCTCCCTTGATGGATAAAGTCAGATTTATCCCGAAATGTATATTGGTCCTTTTAGTTGGAACCCTTTGTTTTTACTGTTGTCGTCTAAACAGATGTTGCGTTAGGATAAATGTAATTTTATCAAAATCGTGTTAATTAATTGAACCAAATTTTACAGTAAGGTATCCATTGGACATGCTATTGGATATATGTCGGAGATTTAATAATTTCATAATTATAAGACGCGAATACGGATAAAAATAGAAAACATGTGGTGCTAAGGAAACAGCGATAAAAACAGAGGAAACCAATTAAGATGACCAATATACTATTAGGAGTATTCAGGGGCAGTAACTGACCGATGTCTCTCATTGAACGGGTAACGAAAACAGAATCTCCCGTGAACAACGAACATAGCATTGTGTGTAAGATCCTTTGTATCACAGCAACAGAAACAACAACAATAAATTTGAAGAAATAATACGTTTCTGCATACTGTTTCTCATTAGACATATTCTCGCCTTGTTACAATACGCAATGTAAATCAAGCTTACGCAATATGTAATTCATGTCTTGTCATGTTACACGTAACATCGCGGCATCAGCACGCCACTGCAATCTATCATACACATTAACATACTGGGCATTTAGAAACGTCCGTGTCGAATTGCCTGTTGTTGTTTTTGTTTTTGTATTTTTGTTTATACAAATTTATTTTAGCTCGATTGTGGATTGTGAAACAAGTTATTACAACTTATATTTATCACTCTCGAGACCTCATTTCTGATGGAATCCATCGCCACGAGGGAGAGAGAAGAGGCAATGTGAAATTTAAATGCCTTGCCTAAGGGCACACTCGTAACGGCTCCAGCGGGGCTCGAACTCCAGACCTTTCGCACCTGAAGCGAACGCGCATCCACTGCGCTATCACTACTTCCACAATTGCCTGTTAATGTATTGATCAGTGTATCAGTAATCAAAAAGTTAGACAGCAACTCGATGAATCGCAGGTTCGACCCCCACCCCAATATAGTACATGTATTAACCCATAACGTAACAATCACGACTAAAGTCGTTTTTGCAAATCAATATGGCCAGATCTGACGGCACTGGACGAGCTGTTTGATCAGGCTCTATGATTTTTGAACATTTCTCTGAATAGTAAACAACATAGATCATGGTCAGGCGCGGTCGCGTTATGCACATTCCGTTCAATATATTCGGTTACAGGTTAACAGACGTTTGAATGGGACTACAGTCAAACCTGTCGTAAGCAGCCAGCCAACTGCATCACAGAAAGTGACTGCTTAGCACATGTGGCTGTTTAATAGAGGTCAACTGTATAATAAAACAACATATTGGGAATCTGGAAGCTGGCTGCTTAATACAGTTTGGCTGCTTAATAGAGGTGACCACTGATTTAACCATGTTTTATTGCATATGCATATTAAGCAGTACAGTTGACATACATGCATGATACAGAATAGAAATTAACAATGTATAAGATGCATACATACATTTGTGTAACATTGCAAAAGGGTCGGGCCACAAGTTATAGGTGACCACTAACACATGTTTGACTGTATATACACAGATGTCCCCATTTATCTATGCTTTACACATGTTCTGTAATGGAACTATGGACGCCCTCTGTATTTTCAGACATGGTTAGCATACATGGAATTAATTAATTAATTAATTAATTAATCTATGTATATGTCATGTAATATTAATTTACCATGCCGCTCTGAATTAAATAAATGGATGCGTTCTGATTTACAAATATGACCAAATGTAAATTTAAATTTATAATATTTAACATTTAGCAATGATACGGCCATGTTATACAACTTTGCAACAACTTCAATTTTGTATGTTTGGTTTTGTGTTTTGTTGCCTCTTTTGACCTTCTCCTTGTTAGAAATAAAGAACTATTTTGCTTTAATTATAAGACACATATCAGATAAATATTACATGTATTTACACATAGATATAAATATAAATGGTTGTGGGAGCTCATTTGTATAAAATGTATGCTTTATGTTTGCACTGTTCGCTATCTGTATATAATATGTATGTATGTATGTCCTCATGGGCTTGACAGCCTATTGGAATTTAATAAACTAAACTGTCAAACTATATAAACATATTCAGACATGGTTAGCATACATGATCTATATAAACATATTCAGACATGGTTAGCATACATGGTCTATATAAACATATTCAGACATGGTTAGCATACATGGTCTATATAAACATATTCAGACATGGTTAGCATACATGACCTATATAAACATATTCAGACATGGCTAGCATACATGACCTATATAAACATATTCAGACATGGTTAGCATACATGACCTATATAAACATATTCAGACATGGCTAGCATACATGGTCTATATAAACATATTCAGACATGGCTAGCATACATGGTCTATATAAACATATTCAGACATGGCTAGCATACATGATCTATATAAACATATTCAGACATGGCTAGCATACATGATCTATATAAACATATTCAGACATGGCTAGCATACATGATCTATATAAACATATTCAGACATGGCTAGCATACATGATCTATATAAACATATTCAGACATGGCTAGCATACATGATCTATATAAACATATTCAGACATGGCTAGCATACATGATCTATATAAACATATTCAGACATGGCTAGCATACATGATCTATAAACATATTCAGACATGGTAGCATACATGATCTATATAAACATATTCAGACATGGTTAGCATACATGATCTATATAAACATATTCAGACATGGCTAGCATACATGATCTATATAAACATATTCAGACATGGTTAGCATACATGATCTATATAAACATATTCAGACATGGTTAGCATACATGATCTATATAAACATATTCAGACATGGCTAGCATACATGATCTATATAAACATATTCAGACATGGCTAGCATACATGATCTATATAAACATATTCAGACATGGCTAGCATACATGATCTATATAAACATATTCAGACATGGTTAGCATACATGACCTATATAAACATATTCAGACATGGCTAGCATACATGACCTATATAAACATATTCAGACATGGTTAGCATACATGATCTATATAAACATATTCAGACATGGCTAGCATACATGACCTATATAAACATATTCAGACATGGCTAGCATACATGATCTATATAAACATATTCAGACATGGCTAGCATACATGCTCTATATAAACATATTCAGACATGGCTAGCATACATGACCTATATAAACATATTCAGACATGGCTAGCATACAGGATCTATATAAACATATTCAGACATGGCTAGCATACATGATCTATATAAACATATTCAGACATGGCTAGCATACATGACCTATATAAACATATTCAGACATGGCTAGCATACATGACCTATATAAACATATTCAGACATGGCTAGCATACATGATCTATATAAACATATTCAGACATGGCTAGCATACATGATCTATATAAACATATTCAGACATGGCTAGCATACATGATCTATATAAACATATTCAGACATGGCTAGCATACATGATCTATATAAACATATTCAGACATGGCTAGCATACATGATCTATATAAACATATTCAGACATGGCTAGCATACATGATCTATATAAACATATTCAGACATGGCTAGCATACATGATCTATATAAACATATTCAGACATGGCTAGCATACATGATCTATATAAACATATTCAGACATGGCTAGCATACATGATCTATATAAACATATTCAGACATGGTTAGCATACATGATCTATATAAACATATTCAGACATGGCTAGCATACATGATCTATATAAACATATTCAGACATGGCTAGCATACATGATCTATATAAACATATTCAGACATGGCTAGCATACATGATCTATATAAACATATTCAGACATGGCTAGCATACATGATCTATATAAACATATTCAGACATGGCTAGCATACATGATCTATATAAACATATTCAGACATGGCTAGCATACATGATCTATATAAACATATTCAGACATGGCTAGCATACATGATCTATATAAACATATTCAGACATGGCTAGCATACATGATCTATATAAACATATTCAGACATGGCTAGCATACATGATCTATATAAACATATTCAGACATGGTTAGCATACATGACCTATATAAACATATTCAGACATGGCTAGCATACATGATCTATATAAACATATTCAGACATGGCTAGCATACATGACCTATATAAACATATTCAGACATGGCTAGCATACATGACCTATATAAACATATTCAGACATGGCTAGCATACATGATCTATATAAACATATTCAGACATGGCTAGCATACATGATCTATATAAACATATTCAGACATGGCTAGCATACATGACCTATATAAACATATTCAGACATGGCTAGCATACATGACCTATATAAACATATTCAGACATGGCTAGCATACATGATCTATATAAACATATTCAGACATGGCTAGCATACATGATCTATATAAACATATTCAGACATGGCTAAGCATACATGATCTATATAAACATATTCAGACATGGCTAGCATACATGATCTATATAAACATATTCAGACATGGCTAGCATACATGATCTATATAAACATATTCAGACATGGCTAGCATACATGATCTATATAAACATATTCAGACATGGCTAGCATACATGACCTATATAAACATATTCAGACATGGCTAGCATACATGACCTATATAAACATATTCAGACATGGCTAGCATACATGATCTATATAAACATATTCAGACATGGTTAGCATACATGATCTATATAAACATATTCAGACATGGCTAGCATACATGATCTATATAAACATATTCAGACATGGCTAGCATACATGATCTATATAAACATATTCAGACATGGCTAGCATACATGATCTATATAAACATATTCAGACATG